>JAMJFZ010002669.1:3350000-3462500 GCA_026225945.1 Cricetomys ansorgei | reverse complement strand
AAAAATGACAGCACCGTAGGCATTTCCAGGGACGGAAGACATGGCTAGAGGGACAAGGGTAAATCCAGACTCTGTGACCTGAGGCTGTAACTGGCATAGGTCTCACACTGGAGGAACGGCAGCTCCCGGTTCTAACGGTACATGCAGTAGCATTTACATCTTCTCCGGTGTCCTTGTCTGTATCTTTTACGTTTCCTTCAAGATGAATTGGACCTTTGAAAAGCATAAAACTCAGTGACCTCAACCCCCAAAGTTTTAGTGACTTTGGCTGATGGGAAAAGAAAGTTTCTGGCTGGGCACCCTGTGCCAGCAGCCTGTGCCAAGCCTGTGGTTTCATTAGCTCTGCTTTTCTCTTCCCAGAAAACCGTTCCGCCCTTAGATGTAATGGGGATACGCTGAAGACACTAGTGTCAGCGGGCTGTGATTGATCGATTCCCAACACTGATCCATACCCCTGTGTCCTGGGAGGTACCTTCTGTTTACTGCTGTTATTTCTATGCCCCGCTGGGAGCTCTAAATGGGGAGGCAGGAGCCCAAGGGCCCTCAGACTCCCATGTCCCAGGGCAGGGGATGTGTGGGAGATGACGCTCTAAGGACGGGTCCCTTCACATCACTGGAGAATTGGAGGCTGGCTTCCGGGTCCCCTCCACCCCAACGTTCACCAGCCTCTGGCCATGGTCACTGGCACTCAGAGAGATGTAGTGATAATCCCATTCTGTGCGTGCGGCTCGGTGAAGGCGAGAGTGGTGGGCTTCTCCGTGTAACCAGAAGAGGCTCACTGGATATGCAGGTGATCTTCCTCCCCCTTTCCCCTCCAGCAAGGTCTTCATTTCCTTCCTGATGCCCCTCGACACCTCCTGACACCCAGAGGGGCTAGAGTCTTGTCACATAAAGAAAAAATTATTCTCTTTCCAATTTTCAATTTCTCATCTTCGCTCATTTTCTTTATTAGGTGCACTATGGATATTAGAGAGGAAGAAAATGACATTTCTGCTGTGAATTCAAAGCATGGGACCCTGCTTTGCATAGTGGCTTCTGCTGATTGGCAGGAGGGGACACTGGGTCTCTAGCCTCCAGGGCGGTACTTGGCACTTGATGGGTCCCAGACGCTACGTGTGCTCTGCCCCGGGACCCTTTTTTCTCCGTACGTACCCGTTCCTTGCTTCTGGCTCCCTGTCACCAGCCTTCCGTCTCCACAGTGCTCTAAAGCTGGGTGGCTGTGATCCTGGGCTGTGTACCCCAGGATCAGGGAGGTGGAAGGTCAGGTCAGGCCCATGGCTTCTGGCTCTGGTTTTGGGCCTCCGCTCTTCCAACTGTGAACAGAAGAATGACTGTAAACTGCCAGGTCTGAGAGTAAATCCTCATTTATAGGAGAAATATTTGACTGAGGTTCCCAGCACACATTAGGTTCTTTTTCTTTCTACAACTTCCAGCCTAAGCTTCAAGAACCCCACTGTTAGTATGGTGGGATCTCTTTCCTGAGGGGAGGAGCCTGAACACTCCTAAAACACCCTGCACGTGAGGGACCCAAGTAGACCGAGGGTGTTGGGCTTCTGGAGTGTCTGCTCCACCCTGAGCAGTATCGTGCGTTTGGAGAGCTGCAGGCACATACCCTGACCATCCTTAGGACTCAATTTCACTTGTGGGAGCCTCTAGACACCTTTCTGCTGTCCCACCTCACCGGACAACCGGATACACTCTGACTAGGCAGGCATTTCCTTAGAGGGCCGTCAGCCTTCCAGCCGCCTAGAGAGTGGGGGCATTTGCCTGTTGCCATAGCTGGGGCCCAGCGTGGTCAGGAAGGGTGGGGGGTGGGCTGCTTCAGAGCAAGGACTGTTCTGGAAAGACAGCGGCCTGGGCCTGTCACTGCAAGCTCTTTGGGAGCCAACTCTGAATGACAGTGGAGGGAGAAGAGCTGCCACTTACAGAATGGGTCAGCCCAGCTGTGTGCACAGGGAGGTCGAGGTGGTTAAACGTTAGCCCCCGACCTGCATTTTAAGACCCAGAAAAGATATTTGCATGCAGTAGCCACCACGGAAAGAACACGACCATCCTTGCTCTCTAGTGTAGAGGAACTTGGGAACCTTTCTTCCCCCTGGTTGCCTGGTTACAAGATCATCTGTCACGTGTTCCCGGAGAAGGGGGCTTGGCTGGGGGAGATGTGGCAGGCGGTGGGGGGCGCCGGGAGATAGTGTCTGCTGTGGGAATCAATGAGTACCTTCGATCATATCACATCCCATTTATATTACACCGGACAGCCCCACTGCCCAGCTGCCCTCTCAAAGCCTCGGACCGCTGGGGCTTTTTTGATGCATGAATGAAGACTGGGAAGTGGGCCAGGACTTGGCTCCTGGGCTTCTTCATCATTTATTAGCTTCTAGTTTTAATTGTTTCTCGACTTCTTTCCAGATATTTATCTAGGAAGAATTGTCAGTTCTTGCTGCTCTGTGCAGCCGCGTGGGGTGGGCGCCGACTGCAGAATTTTAACGGGCTTTTTCTGGGTAGTGGGTAGGAGGGCATCTCAAATGGGCCTGGCAGGAATTGCTTGTGCACCTACTATGCGCTGTGGTGATAGGATTGCACCTGGGGTGCAGACAAAGGGGATAGTATTGGTGTTTGGCTTTGAGTGCTTCTGTGCCTGGGTCCTGGGATGGATGTAAACTGTGTGACCTTTGAAAGGTTGCTTTATGTCTTGGGATTTTGGATTCTCAGACTGTAATTCAAAGTGGCCGAACCTCACATGGGATTGCTAAAGGCACTCTGAACTGCTCTGTAAGCCTCAGGAGGGCAGAATGTTGTTGAGGGGGTTGAGCCCAGAGAAATGGCCTGGGGTGGAGTGGGGCCAGGTTAGGATGTGGGGATGCCTTCTTCCTTTGAGTTCTAGTCAACTGTGGGAGACAGAAGTATGATGGGATGTAGCACAGAGGAAGCCAGGGGAATGCTGGGAAGCCATTGAAGACCTCTCTCCCTCCTTAGTATGAACTGAGCTGTGGGTCAGAGTAGTCCGCTGTGGCTGCATAGGGTGGGTTTGCTGGGCAGGACTCAAAAGTGCAGGTCAGGGAGCCCAGGCTGGCTCACTCGGCACACTTCAAGAGAGCATTACCTGGATTTGCTTCAGGAGACATGGGGCCTTCCTGAACCTTAGAACAGTGTTCTAGGATCTGAGACCTAGATCAACCACCTTGGATGTAATTTTGCATTGGACAGTGTCAGTTTCTCCTTCTGTGTCCTCTAGGGAGAGACTTTGAGCCAAGCCAGCTAGATTAGGAAGGTCAGGGCTCTATTCCACTGGCTGCCCCCCTCCCGTTATTGGGGTTCTGTGGGTAAATATGCTGCACTCTTGTGCCCTGGCTCTTCTGTACCCCATGGAAGCCACAGTACAACAGGATTGCTATGTGTGTATGATGAGGGGCCCATCCTCATGTCTGGCTATTAGCTTAGCTGTTGCCATGGAAGGCTGTATGCCCTTTGGTTAATGGCTGGCTCTTGAGTATGTCATCCAGGCCTGGGCCCGATTGCATCCTTTCCTTCTTCTAGGACCAGCCCCTAGAAACCCTTTGACTCTCTTTTTTGTCCAGGGCTCTTTTATAGACAAGGAATTTTACAACCAGGGACAGACTGAGAGAAGTTAGGTGGCTTACCCAGGTCACTTAACTGTGGTGTTAAATTCTTTGCCTGGGCATACAGGTCACACTGGCTGGAGTTCTAAGTGGCTCAGAGGGCAGAAATGGGATGATGCTGGGCTGATCACACTCCAGGCCTCTCCCTGGTATTACCAATCACCAGTCTGTCCTACCAGACCAGTACAGGGAAACTAGAGGGTCAAGCCTGGGGCTAGCCCTAGACTGAGTCTCCACAGAGGGAAGACAAGTCCCTGGGCATTCAGACTTTGCTTATTTTCCCCTTTTTTGGGAGAACCACCATGAACCCCAGATGCCACCATGGGTCAGGCATACAATTGGCTCACACAGAACCCCCATACTTTTGGGAACTGTCAGATACCCAGTTTGCTTTGGGGCTGTGTTGATGGGCAGAGACCGTCCTGTACTCTAGTGGCCTGAAGCTGCATCGACCAGCATCAGGACCAATGAAACGGCTGTACCTGGGGGCATAAAGCAAGATTTGGAGTGATGTACAGAAAGGGAGTGAAATGATTCTCCCACTGGCTCTTCGGACAGCCGGTTCAAGTCTATTCTTGGGAGACAGAGCCCTTCTGGAATTCGAACCCAATTTATGTTTAAAAAAAAAAAAATCATCACCAGCCACGAGCACGGGGTGCCAGCAATTAAGCACTGCTCCCCTGGACCAGAATTTCTGCTAGCTGTGGGCTCTGAAGACCTGCGTGTGCCCTATTGTCCCCTCCACCTTGGATACTTGTTCCAGTTGTCCCTGGGCTTGGCCACAGCCATTCACTTTACATCTGTGGAAAGGAAGTATTTTTACAGCGTGTAAGTGGATTGGGGGAGGTCGCCCCTCTGCTGCCGGAATCTGAGTTCCCCAGCGCATTGTGCCAAACGGTGGTTATTATTTCCCCAGAATAATGTCCTTTTTTTTTTTTTTTTCACTTGCTTTTAACATTCTGCCCTTGGCATCTGTTCCAGGCATTGTGGACGAACGGAGACTGTGTTCTGACAATGGGTTAAAGCAAGCTCTTATTGAAAAGCATTCTCTACTTAATTACGTTTCCTTCTTCTGGAAGCTATTTTAATTTTTTTTTATAATCACATGTTAATTGTGTATTAGCGGGGCCTTTCTGATTAGTTGAAAACATAATGAAACCTTTGTAAACAACACAGAGAGAGAAAGAAAAGGGAATGTGTGAAACAGAGCCGGTAGTGACGAGCCAGCTCCAAGATGCCCAGAGAGCTACATTTCTTGATGCCTCGGAGGGGCGGAAAACGTACCTGCAAGTCCCCCTTGGAATGCAGCTCCCAGCTGCAGGGCCCAGTGAGACGATCAGTGATAGAGAGGCGTTTGCTCACGAGGAGTCGTGAGACGGGACCTTGTAGCCCTGTTTTGTTGGTTTGCTTTCACTCTTCATTCATTCATTCATTCCTCCATTCACCACTGAATGGTTCGGTCACTCATTCATTCACTTAGAATCCCTTATTCAGTCATTCACCCCTTGGCAGTCTAGTCTCACTAGGAGCTGTGTCGGCCGAGCGCTGACCAGATGCCACCCCTTTACGTGCCTTTTCCGGCATCTTCCTTACATCTTCAACACAGGCATTAGCTACATCGTGGTTGAGGAGACTAGTGGTCACTCATGCAAATTCAGCTAAGGCGAGGAAGCTGGAGAGCCAGGTCTGCCTGCCCCGTGTGATTGGAAGCGCTGGCATCTGTCAGGGCAGCAGGATGCTCTAAGGAGCCAGCGAGGGTGTGTGTGTGTGTGTGTGGCAGGAGGGAGATGAGAGTTAGCTTGTGCCTGTCACCAGAAAGTTTACTGGTATTGTTTTTGTTTTAATGGGAGCCTCATTTTTGGACAGAGGGCCCGAGCCTAAGTCCCTGTTGTGGTGAGCTGGCCCCAGAGCCCTGCTCTGTTCCCCATTTAAAGGGCTGGGCTCACGGGCGTTTTGCAGTTCCCAGGCTGTTATTAGGGAAGCGTGGCTGGGGCGCTTCAAATGAAAGCGCTACTGTGTGTGCGAGCCAGGTTCACCGTGCGCGCTCCAAGGAAACGCTGCCAAGACTGTCTTATGAACAGACGCCAAGCAAAACATGCGCGCTCCGTCCAGAGGAGCCAGCTCACTTCTGCAAATAGAGGAAAAATAGACTTTCTGATTTGGAGTGTTTTTACAACTAAGAAGAATCACTTCAGTGATTGTTCTAAAAATAGCCCAGAAGCAGCTCACTCTGGAAGGCCCCAGGGTGGTGAGCCTCCCTTAATTGTGCTTTTTATGTAATCTCTCTGGATCATTTTTTTTTTTTAATCACTTATGCTCGTGTGGTCATCCCCCCTTCTCCCCATATGTAACACGGCAGCAGCGCGAGAGTGGTCTACGCAGCAGAAACTGTATTTTTATCCCTTCGACTTCAGGAAGTGTATTTGGGTTTTTCGTCTCATGCAGCAGCCGCTGCAAGGCTCACAGCTGAGCTGCCAAATCTAGGGCAGCCTCTGTTGCCCCTGCCCCAGAGGTACTGAGCTCTGTCCCTCACACATGGGGATGCTTGGTGGCCGGCGGGGGGTGGGGGGGAGCAGGGATGCTGACTGCAGGACAGGGTCTCTGCCTGCTTTCACTTTCCAAACTGCCATTCCCTTTCCAAGGCACAGAGGTTTCAAGGCTGCTATCAACTCTGAGATTTGACGCCAGAAGGGAGGTGATGTGCCCTCCTCCGCTCTGTCTGCCTTCCGCTGCTGTCCCTTTTAACCTCTCCTTCCCTTTCTCTCTCCTCCTCACCTCTGCTCTCTCTTTTCTTCTCGAGTCTGTTCTGCCTGGTGTGGGGGCCAGTTTCAAAGCTGCTCACCCTCCGGGCTGCACATTTGGGGCTAGGTCACTGTGTCAGGGGAAGAATGGCCTGTGTATCATTATGGCCTCCCAGGCCTTTGCCCAAGAGATGCCAGAAGTTCCTTCCTTTCCTCCTAGACACGACAATCAAAATGTCTCCAGACAAAGGCCCCTAGAGAGGTGGAACTGAGAACCAGCGGTCTAGCTTGTTTTCCAAGACTAGAAAGGGGCCCAGGAATGCGAAGATCCATTTTCATGTTGCAAAATAATAACAGGACGGAACCTAAGGCCTTGGAAATCGAAATTGGATTCCACTGTCAAAATTTAACCCCAGAGCATATTTTAATATGTTACACAATTGACCCTGGTTTAAGGGTGACTTGGATGTGTCCCGTGCAGGCAGCAGGGGTGCAGGTGGCAAGCTGGCTGTCACAGAGGTCATCTGAAGAACTTGTGTGGTCAGGTAGGCCAGACATCTGTGCCTTCAAGTCACAAAGCTGGGTTTCTCTACAATCTTCCCCATGCTGAGCTCCTAAAATAATTCATGGAGAAATGCCCCCACCCCTTTTTAGAGACAAAGTCTCTTTAACCCAGGTCACCCTAGAACTTACTATGTAGCCCAAGTTGGCCCCCCTGCCTCCCAAGTGCTGGGGTTACAGTTATGACCTACCATGCCTGTCTCTGACAGTTGTCTTAGTGAGCAGACTCTTTTCAGGAATTTGCCAGTGACTCTGGAATGTTCTCTGGGACTTGCTTGGTTTTTATCATCTTTCCTTTCTTCTCTGCCTCCTTCCCTACTCTCCTTTTCCCCTCTCTACTTCCCACCTTCCTTGAAGATTTTATCTGCCCCCCCCCCCCCATTCTTAGGAGCCTGCTCCCAGGCACATGCCTGTTTTAAGGGCCCGTGCTGTAACCATTTCCAAGAATCATGTTCTGTGGCTTTAAATTGACTCATCACTGTGAGTCCTGATAGGGCCAGGGGTCAGGTGTCACTGACCTTGACAGCAGACCCCCAACTTCAAGAAGTCAGAATTGGGTGGTCATTGGGTTCTGTGCCCAGCTTCTCTGGAATGCCATGTGACTGCACAAGAGCAATTTCCTGGGCTGAGCCAAAACTCTGGCTTCCACTGGCTGCTCTTAGCTAGCTGGCTGGCCAACGAGCCTTGAGGCTCTGCAGACATGTGGAATTCACAGGCCCCACCCCCACCTCCCATCCCAGCCCCCCACCCCTGGTCTAAGGCTTCATGGTTTCCAGTTTTCTGATACAGTCCAGGGACCTTCCAGCCTCAGACTTGGCCCTACCCTTCCGACCTCCACCTTCTGTGTCACTGGGCCAGCTCTTCTGGCTACCTGTGCACGCTTCCTCCTGTCCTAGGGTGGTGGGCAGGGTGCTGGGAGGAATGGTTGGCACAGCTGGTATGGCTCACAGACCATGGCTGGACCTGGATGCTAGGCTGCCCAGCCACTGTGCTGGGGCTGTTTAGCGTTTGGAGAAGGATGTGCTGTAAGCATGGCTGTAATGACTGTCTGGCATTAATTATTTCCGTGTGTGTGTGTGTGTGTGTGTGTGTGTGTGTGTGTGTGTGTGTGTGTGCACGCGCACGCACATGGCCCTCTACACCCCGTGGTTTTTTTGTGTGAGCACATGCTTAACTTCTGTCTTCCGTGGTGGCAATGTTGGCCTGCATCCGAGTCCTCTGATTTTCTAATCGCTCATCTGGGCGACCGGAAACTCCAGCACTCTAGGGCTGTGCCTGGTGAGGATGACGCACAGCCCGGCTGCCGGCAGAGGGCTGGAGGAAGCTTGGCACGGTGGCAGAGGGAAAGCTGTGCAGAAGAGCCGCAGGTTTTTCATATGGAAATGTGAAATAATGGGGTGATTAAATAGAGCTGTATATTAAAGTACATCTGACATCAGAATTACCATAATGTGCTGTAGCCTTAGGCTGAGTACTTTATTTGCCATCTGCGTCGGCCCAAAATCCCCCGGGGAAGCGCTAAAATATTCTGAATAAACTCAGCTCCAGTTCTTATTGAGAGTAAAATACCATTTGTGGCACGTCGTATTGATTCGTCTTAATTGTGGTGCAAAAAAGAGCAGTCACTGGCTGATGACTTTTGTGCTTGGTGACAAGCTGGCTGGAGTTACTCTTACACTAGAGTTGGTTAACCTGGGTAGACTGGCGGCTGGGACCAGGTGGGCACCTGGGCTCCAGCAACGAGCCACAACACTACCCCTGTCCCTGCCCCAGGCTGTGGGCACAGCTGGGGCTCTCTGCCAACCCCTCCTGGGGGACAGGGATACGGAGGAAGGGAGGTAGAGGAAATTCATACTGTCCTCTGCAGGCCCCTCCTAGCAACCACGGGTCATCTCCTCAGCCACGCAGCAGCCCTGCAGCAGCCCTGACACCGGCTCGGAGGAGAGGAGGCCTTTGCCTCAGCTTCCATCTGGGGTTAGAAAGACAGGCTGTGTGTCTCTAACTGGGAGGGGGGGCACCTACCTAGGCGAACCCAAGTCTAGCTGGTCCCTGCCTAGTGACTCTGGAATGTGGCGTGTACCTCAGCCCTAGGGGGAGGAGCTGGGGTGGGAACCGGGGTGGGAGGGTGCTTACAAAAGGCATTAAAGATAAAAGAGTCGTCAGGGGGTAAGCGCTCTGTGATCCACACGGTGCTCCCCCATTCGTAAGGTCCAGTTTTACCCTATAATTGCCCATCATTATACACAATTTAAATATTCAAACATTCTCCACAAACCCTGGGCTAGCGTGTTTTTATTACAAATTCAGAACAAGGGAATAACCTTTAACTTCAGAGACAAATGAGACAAATTTACAAGTGCGTTTCTGCTGTTTTCTCGCGCTTTATCAATCCCTGTGGACCCGAACACTTTCGCTAGAACACCACGCAGAACAATATACATATATTACGACTTGTTTGTAGTGTGTCGGTAATGAGTCCCCTTTGCATTAGCTAACCTATATAACTCGGGCGTTGAGGCTCTCCATAACGTCAATTATCTCCTCAGAGCTAAACGTACACTCCATTAAAACGAGATTTACTGCCCTGGCCATACTTCTTGGGGTAGAAAGAGGAGATTTTTGTGGATTTAAGGAAAGGAAGGGAGGATGGAGAATTTCCTAGGAAAGAAGCCGTGACACACGAGACATCCTGTGTCCCCCTAGGAGGGAGGAAAGCCCACCGGGGTGAGGTGCGGCTGCCGTGTGAGAGTACGGGGTACGCACGTGGGTGCTCCCGCGCACCTGCAGTGGCTCCCTGCCTTTTCTGGTTGTTTCTTAAATTCACTGCATTTTGGCTATTAAGTGTTAAGTATAGTTTGCCTGTTTCTGGCACATTCTCTGTGCAACTCCTGCTCCAGAGCTCTCGGAAAACCCACGCTGGGTGGGGGTGGCAGGGAATGACACAACCAGTCTGATGGATTTGTCCATCAGCACCTCAGATCTCACAGGAGGGGGGCTGGAGAGACAGCACAGTTAGTGAGACTCTTGTGTGCCAGCCTGAGGACCTACCTTGATCCCTAGAACCTATGTTTAAAAAAAAAAAAAAAAAAAAAAAGAGCCAAAAAAGGTTGGTGTGAGCCTGTGTGACCCTCAGGGCTGGGGTGCCGAGATGGATGTGGCCAAGAGGGGTGGCCTGGAACTCTCTAGCCAGCCGGTCCAGTCTATTTAGTAAACTCTAAGCAAGTGACAGACCCCATCTCAAGACAAAACAAATCCAAGATGGGTGGCTCCCGAGAAAGCATTCCAGGTTGGCCTTCACGCACATACGTAGACCCCCTACTCCCCTACACACCTGCACCTACCTACACAAGAACACACATAAAGAAAAACCTACTGGAGAAGTGTTGGTGTGATTCGGAGAAGCGTGCCGACTTCCAGGGATCTGACCACACGGAAGCCTGAGGTTATTTCCCATGAACTTGAAGATTTTATGGGAGGGCAGGGCTCTGAGGGTGACAACTATAGGCGTTGTAACGGAGCTGTCATCGCATCTGTAAGGTCACCCGTGACTTCTGCGCCCTTCCCTCCCCAGTCTCCACCTCCGTTACCAACACTCCTGTTTTCGCCCTACTCGGATAGGCCTCCCGGTCAGCGATTTCTCTTTGTTTTGGAGCTGGGTGGCTGTTTCCCCAGCCTGACACTGCACACCTGCTCTAACCACAAAATTGAACGGTTGAAATAAAGACTGTTTGGGGACCTGTTTGGTGCGTGGTGCCTGCAGCCGGAGTTAGTTCCACTTAGACTAGACCGTCCTGGTCCTGAAGGTATGGACTCAGGTTTTCGGCTATCAAGTGAGAGGTTTGCCGGGATAATCGGCCCGCTTGAAAGACTGATAGGGAAGCTATCTCCTAAGTTAGAGGTCTTCACAGATTGAAGTTTCGTTTTCATTGTAGATTCAACATTTGAGAAGGCAGAGGAGCAACCAGTTGGAAACTATCCAAGGGTTTCACCTACATTCTTTGCTGTAGTGAGGTTTTTCCCAGATGAAACAGTTCTTGACTTATAGGCCCTGAGTATGGGCTTGAAAAAAATTATTTTTCTTTTTTACTATGACTGTTTTCACTGAGACTTTTAGAAATTTGAATTTACTCTATATCTGGCTAAGTTATCTGCCCCTCTGCACATTTTCAGTCAGTCCTCAAATGGGTTCCCAGTCCCTTCTAGAGCTCCGCCTCCAGTGCCCCCTCCCCCAACATCGAGGGTACCATCCCCATGCTTTGCGCACTTGGTTCCCTACGCTAGCTTGTCCTTTTTCTCCCTTCTAAAGGCAGCATTCAGCATCAGGGTGTCTTCAGAGGGTCTTTTCTGGGGCTCCCAAGTTGCCAGGGCGTACCCTTCATTAGGGACCAGTGACTTGAATCCTCGCTGGGAATCCCATAATCAGCAGTGTTTTGCTGGACTGTGGGCTCCATGAAGGCAGCCCTTCTCCTCTGTGTCCTGTGTCCGGATGCTCTCAGATCCTGGCTCACAGTGCTTTCCACTTCTGTGGAGTGAAGAGGGAGAGGGAGGGGGCAGGCCCCCCCCCAAGTGTTCTGGGACATTTGCATAAAGGTACAGTTTCCGGGTTTCTGGATGGAGACGAACTCCTGGGGACAGACTGAATATTTTTTTTTGTTACTTCCTTTTTTCGTGACAAGGTTTCTCTGTTGTGACTCTGGCTGTCCTGGAACTCACTCTGTAAACCAGGCTGGCCTCGAACTCACAGAGATCCATCTGCCTCTGCCTCTGGAGTGCTGGGAGATTAAGGGCATGTGCTGTCGCTACCTGGCTATCAGACCAATTCTTAATATTGAGCATTTATTTTAGTTTGGGAGGCTGAGTGAGTGGTAGAGCTAGCCCCTCCCCCCATACCCCATCAGAAGCTCTGGAATGCAAATCTTGTGGATTTTGTGGAATGGCTGTGGGATCCTCTATTTCCCTCCTGTTCTGCAGCAGACAGAGCTATCTCCTCCACTGTGCCTGTCCTGCACTCAGGTGTGCTCAGAAAGTCTACCTTGCAGGCCTGTCTCTCCCTCACCTGGGCACCTCTGCTTCTCTCAAGTCTGGCTTGAATATCACCTCCAGCCCCACCCCCAATCTTTCTGCTCCTTCCCTCGGTGTCTCTGAAGTTCTCTAGCAGCTTTGGCTCAGCCTAACAATATTCTGGGTCTAACGCTTAACTGCCACCATGCTTTTGCCCCAACCTGTGGCCTCCTGGAGGGGAGGGAGGCAAGACTCACTGATATTTCCAGTAAGACTTAGCTTTGAGGGGACTATGTGGTGGTTGGTTTGCCACTATGGTGAAGGTGGGAAATACAGAGCTTTTTCTCTCAGGGTGGATTAACACCTGGTCATCTCTGCTGCACTGGTCCCACACGGGCGAAGAGAATAGGATCTCAGCGGCACCCTATCTTGGCCCTTTCCTGCACTTGAATCCTTATTACTTGGCTTCTCTGACTGTTCGGCTCGCTGGTGTTCACAGGTGCAGGTGGAATCACTGTGGATTGCGTTGTCCAGGCCCCTGCACTTCCTTTGTGGAGGGTGGCAGCTAGCTGTGAGTGAGGACACATGGTGAGCCCCAGCCAGGCAGATCTGAGTGAGAGTCCCAGCTTTTCCGGTTAACAAGCTGAGATTGTGGGGTCCACTCACCTGTGTGCAAAAGATTCTATTTCCCTTTCCTAGGAGTTTTGGGCCAAAACTCTTCTTCATGTGGTCCAGAGATAACAAGGCCAAGGTCAAGGAGGAGCTATCCTGGTGACTAGCATAAGGTGGGCCTGACAACATGCGGAAGCCCAGGTGGGGAATAGAAGACAGGTATCCCATGAAACCTGGCGGTGACACTTTCTGTGACACACGGCATAGTGATGGGCTCAGGGTGCGCATTTTCTGTGTCTCCCATGTCATCTGCTGTGTACCCAGGATGTACTAAGTAGGGGATCCCATCTTGGGCAGCTTACCACAGCAAACAGTCCCAGGAAGGCCAGCAAGGCCTTCCCTTTTCTATTGAGAACCCCAAGCTTCCCTGATACCCAACAACTTGACTGCAGTGTCAAGTCTGAAGGGAACAGGAGTGACTGAGGCTGAGAGACTGTCCCAGGCTTCAGTGAACTGCAGGACCACAGGGCACAGAAAATAGCACACCGATGATCGTCACCACCACGGGGACTGCGGTCCCAGCATTCTACAAGAGGAGCTTGGAATCCGGCCACAAGATGGAGTCTAAATAGTCCTGTGCCCTTACCGCCTTCACGGCACAGTACATCACGGCATGCGGTTATTCCGGGAGTGTAGGGCAGAAGCCAGTGACATACAGATGCTAACCTCTGATGCATGAACATCCTAATTTTCTCCAGCACCAGTCATACAACCGTGTGCGTGTGCGTGTGCATGTACTTACGTGTATGTGGGCACATATGTGTCAGAGGACAGCCTCAAGTGTTATCTACTTCTCAAAATTTTCTTAAGATAAGCCTAGTAGTTGCCGAGTAGGCTAAGCTAACTGGTGAATGGGCTTCCGGGATCCTTCTGTCTCCGCTTCCCCAGCACCAGGATTCCTAATGTGTGTCATTATGCCTGGATTTTTTTTTTTTTTTTTTTTAAGCACAAGGTCTGGGAATTGAACTTAGATTTTCCCGGGCAAACTATCTCACCTGTTTCATCATTCATCCTTTTCACTAAATAACTACAAGGTAACCTCCGGCTCCCCTGGACTGTGAGCTGTGTGTGTCTAGCTGCCAGCGGTGCACCAAGCACGTATAGGGTACCCAGTGAGTGAGTGAAAGCTTCATGTCACGATTGTTCTCGGCCCACGTGAAGAGCTTACAGGTTTCTTCAACCCTGTCTATTCGGATTTCCGCTGCCTGAGCTCTTGGGTGCTGGGACCCACAGACAGCAAAGACTCAGGCTCTCTGAAGCACAGGCCAAAGAGGATTCCAAAGTTTGCAAGGACAGTGAACGGACAGATGGGTCTGTCGGTTAGACTGAGGTCAGCTCAGCCCGTCACCGAGTGTCAGCAATCATGCATAGTACCCCCACAGCCAGCCACAGCTACCTCGGTATCGCACCCTTCTGTGGCCCCCCATGAGCTAACAGTCACCATGAGTTCAGTTACCACAATTAATTACTCTAGCCTAAAGTAACCCATCTTGACTTTTTTGTTCACACATAAGCTGGGATGGAAGGTAAAATACAAAGACACATGTGCTTACCTCCACCCTAGGCCCCTGAGCTTCAGAGACTCTGCGTTCTCTTATCTTGATAGCATACCACATAGGCACTGCCACTTGCCAGCCGTGGGACATCAGTCAGAATCCCCTCTTCTCTTTGAGTCCTCAGTTTCCAAATCTGTAAAACGACACTGGCGGCAGATCACACTTTCTGAGCTGTGGGAGTGGTGTATGAGGTTCCTGCTGTACTTAGAGCTCATCCCTTGCACATGCTATAGATTTCCTACTGTCTCTTGCTGCCTCTTGTCATTCCTCAGATCTACTTTCTGCCTCCCAGGACTGAGGTCTGATTGAGTGGATTGGGAACAGCAGGATGCTTACAGATTTGTAGATGACTAGAAACACTCAAGGAGCCCAGTTGACATTTTCTCTCTGACGTCATAAAAGAGGAATTTTTAAAAAATTTATTTTGATGATGGGAGATTTGGGAGATTGGACCCAGGGCTTCATGCATGCTAGGCAAATGCTCTACCATTGGAACACACCTCCAGCCGGCGGGATGGGGGCGGGGTGTAAATAAACATAGGATCTACATGTCACTTGGATAATGGTTGTACTTATTACCATTGTGGAATTGTGGAGAAAGCACTCTTAGCAGCTGTAGGTTGTTGGGGGAAGGCTAATGATCACGAGGCAAAACCAGCTCTGTTTGGGTGCTGGGTGAGGAGGGTCACCGTGAGGCACCCAGGGAAGACAACTTCCTGTCTGAGGTTCAGCCATCTCAGCATCTTCTGGTTCCTTCACTAGGTCCTCCAAGTAGCATGTGCCACCCAGTAGGCGCTCTGGCTCTGTAAAATGACTCCCTTGGTCCTCCTTAGGGTAAAAGTGTGTGGTAGACCTAACAGAGGCTGTTCAAGGACAATCAGTGCCCTTCCCCGAGAAGACACTGTCATTGTGAAGCTGACCTTTACACACTCAGAGAGGGTGACTGGCCCTGTGGTTGACAGGTGTGTGCGCAGGGAGGCCACGGGTACAGGGCTTGGGAAGACCCATGAGGGTGCGGCCCTGCCACTTCCTGGCTGTGTGACTTTGACTCTCTAAACTGCATGTCCTCATGGTCTAGCATGATCCTCGCCTGGCTTCCCTCAGAGGCCATGGTGAGCAAGCAGGACATGAGCTGAGGCTGCTCTGTGGCCTACCAAGGGGCCCCGGAGGCCTGGACTGCTTCCCCTACTTGAGCAGAACTGTCCTTCAACATTTGCAGACCTCTCTCTGGAGCTGCTGTTTTCAAGGCAAGCTGCATTATGATTCATCTAGGCCTTAACACCAACAGTTAAACCCATAGCCACGTACAAGGATGGGTAACAAAACCCAAAATATGCAATGCTTATTGAGCAGTTTATGGGGGCAGGACCTCACTGTCTCCCAGGCCCCCTGGGAGGCGTGTGTGTGTGTGTGTGTGTGGGTGGGGGGGGAAGGCACTAGGAATCAAGGCTCAGAGAGGTGACATCATTTGGCTGACTATACCAAAGGTGACTATACTCTTTAGTGAGCAAGACATACTTATTTAGTGAGGCTGTTATGTGTGTTTGGGGCACTTCTCAGAAGAGATGGGGTAGGGTAGGAGTCTGCATTCGAGAATGCTAAGACAGTCTCTTGGTAGCTGCAACAACAAGGAGGCCCAGTTGTGTGCTCCTACGGAAACAAGGGCGGAGGAAGCGAGGAGAGACACAGCAAGGCCCTGGGTTCTGAGCGCCCTGTGTGACCTAGCGAGACAAATGCAGCTGACATTTCTAGGTCTGTAGGCCAGGACTGGTGCTTCTGAAGTAATCCAGACCTGGCAGTTGGAATCTTCAGCAGCAGCAGCAGCAGCAGCAGCAGCAGCGTAAGGCCAGTGGATCCTATCCTGGCCATTAGCAAAGCAGCTCCCAGCTCCCTCCTACGGTGGGGCAAGCCCAGCACCCCTGTGTGCAGGTGGCTGTGAGGAAAAGTTTGGGATGAGCGGCCCTGGGTCAGAAGCAACCTGCCGTCTAAGGCTCTTCTGCCGCATCTGAAAGCAAGCCATCTGTGACTGTGCTGTGTCTATAAAACACTTATTCCGTTCTCCAATAGAAAGATGTTCCAAGTGGCTCTTCAAAGACTCTCTGACATTGTTCAGTTCTTAAAAGTGAGCAGCCCTGTACCCAGGGCTATTTCTAGGCAAGAGAGAGCCATGAGGTCATCATATGGAAATGAACATTTTATTTTAAAAAGAAGGGGGCGGCTGGAAAGAGTTGTCTAGGGAGAGCCTTCAAGGACTGGGAGATTTTTGTTTTTATTCCCCCCAAATCAGGTACTGGGGAGGCTGCTGCCTACAGTGAATCCTGGAGTTCTATGGAGGGACATTTAGGGCTTCTGGTAAAGATAGCTCTTATCCTGGGGTGACAAGTGGCCTTGAAATCTGATTTGACGAGTAAGCAACCCTCTTCCTCCTCACAGTTGACTATGGGGGTGACACCCTCTCCCCATACACATCTTCAAAAAGCATCTGAGTTTTAGAGCATACAGGCATGTGCTTCCTTGTTGCTTTTTCTTTTTTAATGTAAATCAGTTATTTTGGCTACCTAGTCTGATTTGGATGTCTGTGTTTGTTGGATAGCCACATTGCTTGCCCGCTAGCCCTAGAACAGTCTAGAAAATGTGTGGCCACCAGAAAAAGAGACAGGAAGTGCTTCAGAGCTACGCAAGGAAATGGAGATACTGAGGAGAGATGGGGCCTGGCTTAAGAATACCCTGACCTCAGCATCCATAAATCCATTACCCAGAGTGGCTGGGGCCCAGAGAGGGGTACAGAAACACCTGTTAATCTCACGTGTGACCACCTAGGACATGGCACTTCATTTGTGTTAGTAGCTTCAATGTGTCTGAAGCGGACTTGTGTTTAGCCTCTTATGAATCATTTATTTATCCCTCCTCTCCATATACGTGTGTGTGTGTGTGTGTGTGTGTGTGTGTGTGTGTGTAGTTTGGACCTGTCTTACGGCCAGCTGTGTGTGAGCTGTCTGGGGCAAAGCATCCTGTCCCCCAAGCACATTTAGCTAATAGGCTGAGGATTGAGGGGGTCAGGGCTTTGGAGAGACACTGCCCCTCTGATAGCTGAAGGCCCTGATGTGAGTGAGCATCATGGCTACCCATGCCTTGTAAAACCAGGCTAGGATAGAAGATTTCTTTTAGGGGTCCCATGCAGAGTGCAGACCCATCCAAACAGGCTGGAACATGGTGTGTGTGTGTGTGTGTGTGTGTGTGTGTGTGTGTGTGTGTGTGTGCATGCGCTGGAGGGGGGGAGTGCGAGCAACAGTCTCTGTTCTCCTGGACTGCCTTTATTTTTTTAAAACCTTGCTGGAGGGTCTGGTGCAGATGGTACCTAAGGCCTCATGCATGCTAGGCAAGCACTCTGCCATTGAGCTGTGTCCTCAGCTCTTCTGAGGAAGTTTAAAAAATGGAGTGAGGCCGGGAGAGATGGCGTTCTGTAAAGGTATGCCTTGCAAGCACGAGGGCCTGAGTTCAGTCTAGAACACACACAGAAAAGGAAGGGTGGTGTCATTCACTGATAGTCTCAGTGCTGGGGAGCGGGGGAGATGATCTCCAGGGCACACTGGCCAGAGCCTAGTCTTTGAGCCCCAGGTCCTAGTGAGACTCTGTCTCAAAAAATCTAAGATAGTGCCCAGTAAGGAAAGATGCTCGAAGTTGCCCTCTAGTCTCCATGTGCATGTGTACATACAAGGTACACACCTGACACATGAACACATGTACAGAGGAATGAGGCTGAGCTTCAGAATTCCTTTATTTCTGTTCTGTCTGCTTATTGACTTCCACACAAGATCCACAGACATAGTATCTGGATAGTGGGATAATCCCTGGCTTGCAAAAGCATCTCAATCCTGCCTCATGACAGGATTTTCTGTGACATTGCCTACACAGGGTATCTGGGAGGTCCTGCCTGTGTGACAAGCCTAACTTAGAGAGATGTGCACTGGAAACTGAGGCCGGGGTAGATCAGAACATACCTGCACTTGGAGGGGTTCAGCCTCCTAGGAAGTGTAATTAGGTGGTGGTATGTAAAGATGCTATCTTCCCTGGGATTGTAGGCCGTGATGGGTGGATGTCAGGTGCATTCCCACAGCCCTGGCTGCTGTTGGGTGTGCTAACAGTGTTTGTATTTGGCTTCCCTGGGGACTTTGAGGCTACTGACTTAACGTTGGCATTGGCATCTTTTTGAGACAGGCAAGTTTAAACCGGGTGGGGTAGGGAGGGGGTTTCAAGACAGAGGAGGTCGCCATGATTTGTGTCAAGTCTGGAATGTGAGGCTGGTTCTTGCTCCTTTTGAGTCGCTGCATCTGATGATGGCAGACAGGCCTATCCACGCCTGTCTTACTCCTCTAAAGCATTAGGAAGGATCTGGCAGCCAGAGTGTGGCCTCACATCGAGGTCAACAGCTCCAGACAGAGGGTTCAGCCTCCATCTTGCGACTGCCCCAGTTGACTGACGAATACGTGGTATTTTGGCTCAGGGCCACTTAGTGTCCACTAGGATTTGTTACTGATGTCACCTGAGCCAGTTGTAACAAGTCAACACGTGTGGCTGTTTGTCCTTTGTCTTGTGCCAGAAGACTTTAAACTACTGTGAGGCTGGAGCCCATCCCCCACCCCTTACCCTGCTTAGGGGCTGTGTGTGTGTGTGTGTGTGTGTGTGTGTGTGTGTGGCTGCAGGTAGGGTGGTTTTCACAGAGGAGCAGGCTTTTGCACTGTGTTTGTCTTGCTTCCTGTATCTGGGTTTCTATCGGACTGTATTTTGGCACAGATACTGGTCTGTGAAACAGGGATTTCCTGTGGCTAAAATCTCAACCGTAAGCAAGGTATCATAGCATTATCTGGATGCCTGTCTCTAGCAAGGCTGGGAATTGAACTTAAGTCCTTATACATGCTAGGCAGGCCTTCACCACAGAGCCTCAGAGCAATTTCTGTTGTTTTTTTTTTTTTTTTTAAATTAAGTTTGCAAAAGCAATGGAGTCAGTAGTTCCCAAGGGGAGGATGAGGTGGAGTGATTTTTTTGTCCCAGAGGAAACATTTGGTGATGTGTATACTTTTCGGTTTGTACCACTGGAGGGTGGGAATGTTAGCATCTACTATGTGGAGGCCCTATACCCCCTATCTAGGCAATGAATTATGAGGGTGCGGGTCTACATGTCAACAGTGACTGAGTCAAAACCCTGGTCTAGATGATTTGGGGGTGAGGTTTATTGCCCTGGCTGTCTTTTACACAATGTAGCCATTGTTATTGCCTCCTTTCTGGTCCCAGAAAGCTGAGATGGGAACACCTTTATGGGGGAGCAAAGCCAGGCCTATTGAATACAAGGATTCACTGGAGTCCTGGGGGGCCTGCTCATAGATCCCGTTGTCCCCTGCCGTCTGGGTGGTCGCTATGAGGCCTGTCTATACTTCAACTGCAAAAGCCACTCCCTGGAGTCCCGGGATCTGCTCGCAGATCCCGCTGTCCTCTGCCGTCTGGGCGGACACAGCGAGGCCTGTCCAGTCTGGCCATCCCAGCTCCCCCGCAGCTGCTCACACTCTGTTTTTCTCCGTGTCCCCCCCCCCCCAGGTAAAGATGAGCCTTCCAGCTACATTTGCACAACATGCAAGCAGCCCTTCAACAGCGCCTGGTTCCTGCTGCAGCACGCGCAGAACACGCACGGCTTCCGCATCTACCTGGAGCCCGGGCCGGCCAGCAGCTCGCTCACGCCCAGGCTCACCATCCCGCCACCGCTCGGGCCGGAGGCCGTGGCACAGTCCCCGCTCATGAATTTCCTGGGGGATAGCAACCCCTTCAACCTGCTGCGCATGACGGGCCCCATCCTGCGGGACCACCCCGGCTTCGGCGAGGGCCGCCTGCCCGGCACGCCGCCGCTCTTCAGCCCGCCGCCGCGCCACCACCTGGACCCGCACCGCCTGAGCGCGGAGGAGATGGGGCTCGTGGCCCAGCACCCCAGTGCCTTCGACCGAGTCATGCGCCTGAACCCCATGGCCATAGACTCCCCCGCCATGGACTTCTCGCGGCGGCTGCGGGAACTGGCGGGCAACAGCTCCACGCCGCCGCCGGTGTCCCCGGGCCGCGGCAACCCTATGCACCGGCTGCTGAACCCTTTCCAGCCCAGCCCCAAGTCCCCGTTCCTCAGCACGCCGCCGCTGCCGCCCATGCCTGCGGGCACGCCGCCGCCGCAGCCGCCCGCCAAGAGCAAGTCCTGCGAGTTCTGCGGCAAGACCTTCAAGTTCCAGAGCAATCTCATCGTGCACCGGCGCAGCCACACGGGAGAGAAGCCCTACAAGTGCCAGCTGTGCGACCACGCGTGCTCGCAGGCGAGCAAGCTCAAGCGCCACATGAAGACGCACATGCACAAGGCGGGCTCGCTGGCCGGCCGCTCGGACGACGGGCTGTCGGCCGCCAGCTCCCCCGAGCCCGGCACCAGCGAGCTGCCCGGCGACCTCAAAGCGGCCGACGGCGACTTCCGCCACCACGAGAGCGACCCGTCGCTGGGCCCCGAGCCGGAGGACGACGAAGACGAGGAGGAGGAGGAAGAGGAGCTGCTGCTGGAGAACGAGAGCCGGCCCGAGTCGAGCTTCAGCATGGACTCGGAGCTGGGCCGCGGCCGCGAGAACGGGGGCGGCGTGGCGGGCGTGGCGGGCGCGGGGGCGGCGGCCGCGGCCGCGGCGCTGGCGGACGAGAAGGCGCTGGCCCTGGGCAAGGTGATGGAGGACGCGGGCCTGGGCGCGCTGCCGCAGTACGGGGAGAAGCGAGGCGCCTTCCTGAAGCGCGCGGGCGACGCGGGGGACGCGGGCGCCGGCGGCTGCGGGGACGCGGGCCCGCCGGGCGCGGTGAACGGGCGCGGCGGGGCCTTCGCGCCGGGCGCGGAGCCCTTCCCCGCGCTCTTCCCGCGCAAGCCCGCCCCGCTGCCCAGCCCCGGGCTCGGCGGCCCCGCGCTGCACGCGGCCAAGCGCATCAAGGTGGAGAAGGACCTGGAGCTGCCTCCCGCCGCGCTCATCCCGTCCGAGAACGTGTACTCGCAGTGGCTCGTGGGCTACGCCGCGTCGCGCCACTTCATGAAGGACCCGTTCCTGGGCTTCACGGACGCGCGCCAGTCGCCCTTCGCCACGTCGTCCGAGCACTCGTCCGAGAACGGCAGCCTGCGCTTCTCCACGCCGCCCGGGGACCTGCTGGACGGCGGGCTGTCCGGGCGGAGCGGCACGGCTAGCGGGGGCAGCACGCCTCACCTGGGTGGCCCGGGTCCCGGGAGGCCGAGCTCCAAGGAGGGCCGCCGCAGCGACACGTGCGAGTACTGCGGCAAGGTCTTCAAGAACTGTAGCAACCTGACGGTGCACCGGAGGAGCCACACCGGAGAGCGGCCTTACAAGTGCGAGCTGTGCAACTACGCGTGCGCGCAGAGCAGCAAGCTCACGCGCCACATGAAGACGCACGGGCAGATCGGCAAGGAGGTGTACCGCTGCGACATCTGCCAGATGCCCTTCAGCGTCTACAGCACCCTGGAGAAACACATGAAAAAGTGGCACGGTGAACACTTGCTGACTAACGATGTCAAAATCGAGCAGGCCGAGAGGAGCTAAGCGCGCCCGTGCGCGCGCGCGGGGTGGCACCGCGTGCGTCTGTACAGCGTGACCATCGCCAACCATCGCCAACCATCGCCAACGGGACTCGGTGACCCGACTGGCCTCTGCGTCACTGGGGACCAGGGAGGCGGCAGTCTAACCTGACCTGTGTCTGCGAAGTCCTATGGAAACCTGAGGATTGATTGAGGCAGTAAAAATTTTAAAACAAACAAAAAACAAAAAACAAAAAAAAAAAAAATTTGTGGAGCCTTTTAACTGTGCAATAATTTCTGTATTTATTGGGTTTTGTAATTTTTTTTGGCATGTATGTGCAGGTACTTATTATTATTATTATTTCTGTTTAAATTCCTTTAAAAGATTTTGATGGGTATCCATCCCTTCATTTTTTTTTTTTTTTAAATAATCCAATAGTAGTCTGAGCAGTGACTCGCAAGTGATGTAGAGGGAAGCTATCTTTTAAATTATAATTTTTGTGTGTGTGTGGGGGGGTGCTGCTTTTTTGAAATTTAAGCTAAGCATGTGTAATTTCTTGTCAAGAAGCCAACACTTAAATGACTTTTAAAGTTTGACTTTTCATCATTTACTTTTGTCCTGAAATTAAAAAGTGGCATGTGGGTTTTTTGGTTTTTTTTGGGGGGGGAGGGGTGGATTTCAAAAACATTTTTTTCTTTCTGGGAGGTGGATGTACAGCGGATTACAATCTTTAAAATTGTAGCACTTTGTTTTAGCATCGGATTGGAGATGTAGCACTGATGTTCTGAGTCACAGAGCCCTTCTGTGTGTGTGGAATTCAACTTTCATGTTATGGAAGGGAAACTTTGAGAGGGGTGTGGCAAGCGAGCCTGTTCCCCACTCGAGACCCCGAGAAACTTCTCCAGGGTGACTCCAGGAACAGCCCCAGCATCTTGCAATAGTGCATTACCAGGAGATACTGTACTCTTCTGGGGAGTTTTGTGTATCTTGGGAAGCCGCCTCTGCCCTTTGCTGTAGATTTGGCTGCCTAAAACAGGCTAGAGTACCTACTGGGTAGACGGCGATGGCCCCGCAGTGGCAGGAAGAGAGAGACTAACTGTTCTTTGAGGCTTGATGGCTTCTCCATTTTTCACCCCCAGCCTGCAAATAAATCCCAGGTGTCCATGACTACAGTGGTAATTGACCGGTGTTCCAAGCGGACAACTGGCCTTGATGGTGGACTAGGGAAGTTAGCTGTGGGGTCTCTCACCTAGAGCTTGCTGACTGCACTGCAGGGCAGGGGAATCTTGCCTGTTCCCTCTTCTTGGGGGATCTGGGATGAGTTCCATCCAAGGTGCCCCACGCGGCTTCCATTTTTGGTTTGTTTTTGTTTTCCTTCCTCCAATTAGTTGGGACATCCTATATACCTTGGACTTGTTCGGATTTGATGTTTGAATTCTGTTGACCCGCACTTTAAAGCTTTTGTTTGCATTTAAATTAAATGGCTTCTAAACAAGAAATTGCAGCATATTCTTGTCTTCGGCCCAGAGGTGGGTTAAACTGTAAGGGACAGCTGAGATGGAGTGTCAGTATTGCTAAAGCGTGGCATTCACAATACTGGCACTATAAAGAACAAAATTAAATAATTTATTGGACAGTTTCTCTACTGCCATTCAATTTGATGTGCGTGCCTTGAAAACTGATCTTCCTATTTGAGTCTCTTGAGACAAATGCAAAACTCTTTTTTTTTTTTTTTTTTAAAGATGAAAAGACTTTTTAAAAAGCAAAACAAGAAAAGTACATTCTTTAGAAACAAAGCCACATTTACTTTAAATTAAAAAAAAAAAAATTCCTGGTTGAAGATAGAGGACGTGAAAATGCCATAAGACCCAATCAAATGAAGAAATAAACCCAGCACAGCCCTGGGCATCCATTAGCAGAATTGTTTTCAGCCCCTTTTGTTTTTGGGACAACGCTGCTTAGATGTGGGTGGAGGTGATTTACTGCTGAATTAAAACTCAAGTGACACAAGCCGATATCGTTGAATGAAAGGAACAACGAAACCATTCAGGAACAATGGCTAGTTTTTTTTCCCCTAAATTTAAATTTAGTGCACTCTGTCTTAAAAATACGTTTACAGTATTGGATACATACAAGGGTAAAATAAATCGTGTGTATGTGTGTTGGAGCGATCTTTTCATTTTTATTTTTCAAAGTTTGCTTAATAGGTTATACAGAAATGCCACAATGGCGGTGTGTATATTGTTTTCTTTTGGTGACGGGGTTTTAGTATACATTATATATATTGAAATTTCTTGATTATTGTCAAAGTGGACCAGTATTTGTAATAATCGAGAATGGCCTGGGCATTTTACAAAATGAGGGAAAAATAAAAAAAAAAAAGTCCTTTTTCTTTTCCTTGGAACCGTTACGGTAAGTTTTAAATGGTGGGTCTATAAAAATCTGTTCTGTCACAGTAACTGTAAAGTCGGAGTTTTAGTAAATTTCTTTCTGCCTTGGGTGTTGAATTTTTATTTCGAAAACAAAATGTATAGAAACTTGTATTTGGGGATTAAAAGGGGATTGCTACACCATGTAGAAAAAGTATGTAGAAAAAAAAGTGCTTAATATTGTTATTGCTTTGCAGAAGAAAAAAAAAATATCACGTTTCTAACCTGTGCTTATTTTTTTTCTCCCCACCTCCCTCTGGAATGGATATATTGGTCGGTTCATATGATGTAGGCTCTCTCTGTATTTTTACTGGAGCTTGTAATTTTTTAACTGTAAGCTTGTCCTTTTAAAGGGATTTAATGTACCTTTTTGTTAGTGAATTTGGAAATAAAAAGAAAAAAAAAGACAAAAACAAACAGGCTGCCATAATATATTTTTTTAATTTGGCAGGATAAAATATTGCAAAAAATAAATAAATAAACAAACAAACAAACAAAAAAACACCCCCACATTTGTATGTTAAGTCCTCTTGCACAGGAGAAAAAGAGGTTGTTTGACAACCTCAAGAAAAAAAAAGACACAAAAGGAAAAAGTTAAATGCTTTGGTTCACAAGTCATTTTAGTTGTATATATTCTGTCCGAATTGGCCTATTCAAAGAACTGTTGGCTTTAGGCTTCGATCTTACTGCTGGAACTTTGCATCAGGCCTCCCTGGTGTGGCCACGGCAGACTCATGGAAAGTGCTTTATTTGTGTTGAGTGGAGAAAAGAGCCCTCCCTTCAAGCGGCCATCTGTATAAGATGGTAAGATGAGGGGGTGAGAGAACTGAGATCACCTTCCTTCCTGCTTTGGCTACTGTGGCTGCACCCTCCACCCCCTGACCACCTTGAAGAGCAGAGAGAGAATGGACATTTGCTTTTGTCCTTGAGCGAACCTGCATGGAGCTAAGCCTCTGGATGGAGCAGCTGGGCCCAGGGGAGCAACTGGGTCCGGGGAAGCCTCTGCCCCTGAGACCGGTGCAGGCTGACTGACCAAGGATGGGGACAGCCTTGCACGCAGGTCCTTCTGCTCCATGAAGAGTCCGCTCAGCTTGCTCTCCCTCTCTGCTTTGCTGCTTTTCTCTGCAATTCCGTCAGTTTCAGAATGGTGAGGGCCTGGGATGAAGGAATTCTGTGCCTTTCCATCTTTCTTTCCCGTGTTCTCTCTTGATCCAGTCTCTGCCAATCCTGTTTGCTTCATCTTTAATTTTCTTTCCCCTCTTGGTCCCCTCTCCCCCCAACCCTCTCCCCCCCTTCTTTTTGGTAAAGCCAAGTAGCTTTAAGATAATAAAGTAGTTGTTTATTGGATGAGGGAATAATATACTCCACAAAATACCTATATCAGGAAGCCATTTTTCTTTTTTTCTTTTAATTTCAGGAAATGTAAGAAAACATCATTTCAGGTTATGAAAGCATGCCCATGGATCTTTCCGGGCAGGTCCTTATAAATGCAGAGTCTGCACAGTTAAAGGTTAGGAGTGCCAGTGGGAGACCATGCCTAGGTCTCAGTGTCCCACGTTTCTGTCCCAAGGCCCGGGGTTACCCTGCCCTTCTCCCTGCCCCTCCACTGCCCTTTAAGCTGCCTGGGAGCCTCTGTGTGGTTCTCCTGTGCTCATAAAAGCTAGCCAGCACTCACCAGCTCACCTGTCACCAGAATGCCAGGACAAAGCCATCCTAAAGCACAGGGATTGTGCGTCTCTCCACTGCAGAGAGAAGAGAATTCTGAAAACCAACCAACCTACCAACCAACCAACCTACCCGAAGCAGGTGACCCAGCCTAAGGGCTCTAGCATGGTTGACCCAGTCACCTCAGGTCGGGTTCCACACTGCCACAACTTTACCCAAAGTTGCCCCCAATTGGAACCTGCCACTTGCCATTGGAGGGTCATCACAGGAGGGGGAGAGGAGACTGGATTACTCTAAGCAAAATGTGAACCCCTAGGTGAACAGCCTTCCACCCGGCCCTTCCGTCCAAGGTTTTGTTGAACGCAGGTGATTCTGTGATTTTGGTGCTCTCTGTATCAGCCCTGCATAGCAAAGGCACATTGATTTCCGCTGTTTGCTTTTGTACTGGCGAGGCGAAATATTTTTATTACCTTTTCTATTACTTATCGTATGAGCTTTTGTTGTTGCCTAGAGGGTTTGTCTCTTACAAGTTTGGAGCTATTTATTATTGCTTGGTATTTGTGCTCTGTTTAAAAAAAAAAAAACGGGCACTTGTTTTTTTTTTTTTTAATTATGGATAAAATGTTGAGATGACAGGAGGTCATTTCAATACAGCTTAGTAAAATATTTATTGTTCCTTTTCTTCTCTGTACAAGATTTGGGGCCTCTTTTTTCCCTTAATGTCACAACGTTGCGTTCAGCATGAGTCTGCCATTTCATGTGTACGCTTGTTCAAAACCAAGTTCGTTCTGGTTTCAAGTTATGAAAATAAATTGAGACATTTAACTTGATCTCCAAACCTTGTCCTTTTCTGTGTCTTTTAAAGGTGGGGAATGGACAGCTGATTTCTGGAGGAAGTATTGAAGTTCTTTCTCCATTTCCCTTCTGCCCCACACACTATGAGCGCATGGCCAGGAGGAGAGAAAATACTTCTGGGAAGCAGTGAGATTTGGAAAGGCTCTCAGCCCTGGCTATATACTATGTGTGTACATAGTGAGACCTTGCTCAACAAAAGCAGGGAAAGGAAATGGCTATTAAAAGTCGTTTAAGGCAGCCCAAGATAAATTTGATCTCGATGGACAGTCCATGCCACAAACCCCACACAGTCTCCATCAAGTACTCCGCAGTGTTCAGTAGATGCAGCTTCTTCAGAGAATTCCGGTCAAAGACTCCTGAGCTCAATGCAATGCCAGTTTGAGCCATGTGAAATGATCTCAATTTGTTTTGACTTGGGAAGAAAAAGCAAGGGAGTGTGTGTGTGTGTGTGTGTGTGTGTGTGTGTGTGTGTTGGGGGGAGTAGCTTTGCTGGTTGTGGTCTGTAAGCTCAGCATTCCTGAAGCAGCAGCAGGGTCTCAAGTTCGAGTCCAACCTGGCTTCTAAGAATGAGTTCCAGGCCAGCTTGGTGTACATAGCGAGATGGTGTATGGAAAGAGAATGAAAGAGAAAGAGGGGAGAAGAAGGAAGGAAGTAAAGACAGGCAGGCAGGCAGAAAGGAGGCAGGCAGGCGGGAAGATTCACTCAGGAACTGGAAACCAGTGTACAGGAGGCCCTGTCAACTGCCCTGTGTACCCAGGAAGGTGCTCTTGGCTTTCCAAGTGCAGGGTGAGGGTTCTGGGCCAGACAGCCTCTTTAACTATCGCGCAGGAGAACTTCCTCCCCTTCCCTTGTGCTAGGTGTTAACAAAGTGAAAGAAACTGTCTTTGGAGTTCACCAGAGTCAAGCCTTGCACAGTGAAAGAGGCTTTAACTTGATTATCCCAGGCTGAGCCCAGAACAGCTGGGTGGAAGAAGGTGGGGTTCTGTAGGGCTCTAGATATGTCTGCATGGCTGAATTTAGGGATTCTCCATGTGAGTGAGGACCAGAGCCTACCGGACTAACAACTAAGGGGAAGAAGGAAGGGACCCCCTGGGGTCTTACCCTGTTCTCTTCCTAAGTTTCCTGATCTCAAAGGGACTAAGAACTTTCACCTGAAATCACTCCTGCAAGCCCTCCGGCTCTCATCATGAGTTGGGTACTGTGCTAGCCTGAGAGTGTCCACGGGGAGAGTGCAATCAACGGAAACACACGCGTGCCTCACCGCCAAGGTGCTCCGTGGGTTCTGCCCACGCGGATTACAAGAGTACAAGGGCTGCGTGCTCCACTGCATCCTACCTTTACGCCAAACTAATAACGACCTTCCAAGAACCTGTCACATGACTGGACAACAAGAATAGCTTGAACTGCTGCACCGGAAGTGGAATGGAGTGTGATGACTCCCCAGAGGGGATGGGGGCGCGGGGGTGGGGGGGGGGGGCTGGGGGGGGGTGCTTTCTAGAGCGTAAGGGACTCGAATTCCCAGGGAAGAAGCTTTCTTTTCCACGGCTTTTTTCACCAGCTGACTTAGAAACACAGGCTTCTGAGCCTTGGTGTTTCCTACCCAGAGATCCCTGCGAATAGCAGAGCTGAAATGCTCCAGCCTCTCCTGATCTGAGCCCACGGAGTGAGCTCTTTTCAGGGAGACATTCTCCTTTTTAAGCCAAGGAAACAAATGCTTTGGCCGAGTCACAGGGACTGTTCGGATGAGTAAGTTAACTAATGCTCTGGAATAGCTGGTTTACATGGACATATTGAGGGCCGTGGGGCAAACTGAGGACAAAGTCGGGCAATGGGAGGGCTTGAGCTGGTTCCTAGTAGTTTCTTTGATAATTGACTTTACTATTTTTCTTTTTTCTTTTTTTTTTGTCTTTTCGAAACAGGGTTTCTTTGTATAACTGCCCTGGCTGTCCTGGAACTTGCTCTGTAGACCATATTGGCCTAGAACTCAGAGATCATCTGCCTCTGTCTCTGCCTCCCAAGTGCTGGAATTAAAGCAAAGTACCCCACACCTGGTTGATAAACGGCTTTTATGATCCCAGGTCAGTCCCTTTCCTTTTCTGGGTCTCTGTTTCCTTATCTGCATAACACAGGAAGGAACATTTTGCCTTTAGACAGAAAGACCCCGTGGGTGATGCTGGCTGCCGGGGCTCCAAAAACTGAGAGTGAGGAAGAGCCTCAAGGACAGAGCACCCAGTTGCTGGTTGTGATTTGAAGGCTTCCTCCGTGATGTAAATCATGGGGTCTCTGCAATTTCCAACCCACTGTGGTTTGGGGTATCAGTGAAGTTTCTGGACACTCCTAGTCACCCCATTCTGAGCTGCAAGATCCAGCAATTAAAATGAGAAAATTTCCTTGTCTGCTTTGGAGATAAAACTAGATGAATGGGACTTTTTATGTTAATGCGATGGAAATACATAATGAATCTCATGTAACTTTCAAGCCAGGGAGGATGAAAACGCTGACTCTCGGCGCAGGTGAAGCCTTAGCCACTAATTGCCTGCCCTGAATATTCTTCAAACTGGCTTCATCGGATTCTGATTGCGGACCATCTAGGACGCTTAAAAGAAGTCAAAACAGGCTGAACTTGGAAACCAATTTAATTCCCAAAGCAAGGACTGAGCCGGATGTTTTAAGTGGGAACACAAGGAGGTCTCTGGCTTGCCTTTTGCTCTCCAGAAGTGTGATAAGCAGGAGCTTTAGGACTAGGTAGTGTGGGCAGCGAAGCATCAAAAAAGAGGGAGAAACAGATCAGCCAGGTGGCAGGAGGAAATAGGGAAATAGGGAAATAGTGCTGTTCCTTCAGAGATGACTGAGGGTTCACCAGGAAGAGGAAGACAAGATAAGAAGGCACATCTTGCAGAGGACAAGAAGGGAGAACTTCATGGTAGTAGAAAGAGCATAGCCAAGTTCATGGAGAAGCAGAATCCTAGAGTTGACTGGAGTCCTTAAGGTTTATTTAATATTCCTAGCTAATGTAGGAATAGGGACCCCTCCCAAACCCCAAAGTGCCTACATCCAATCACTGATTCATGAATACATCCATCCATGCATGCGTTTGTCCACATACCCACCCACACAAACATTCATCCACTACCCACTCACCAACCTAATCACCGTCTACCAATCCACCCATCCACCCACCCACTCATTCAAACATCTACTCATCCACCCATCCACCCATCCACCCATCCACCCATCCACCCATTTACCCACCCAACCATTCAAACATCTACTCATCCACCCACCCGCAAGTTTGTTCACTTCACAACCATCAAAGACCCGTGCTGTGACCCAGACACTGATGGAAGGTAGAGGTAAATAAAATTATCCGTGCCTTCCAGGAATTCATATTTCAGTGGGCAGGACAGTTACCCATATATCCACTCCCCCAACTACCCATCCATGCACCTGCTCATTTGTTCCCTTCACTCTCTTGAGCTCCCCTGTGGCCCACACTTCCAGGCCTGGCGATGCAGTCTCTGCGATCACAGCTGGGAATGCAGTCAGGGAACAGGCAATTAGGGCTTGGTGTGTTGACTGATAGGCTTCAGTGGGAGGCTGGAGCAATTGTCCCCCATATCTCTCCTGTTACTATGGTTTATTTTATTTTATTTTTTCAGACCACAATGAAAAGGAAATTGTATTTTTGTTGTGTCTTATAATTAAAAAAACAAACAAACGAACAACTAAAAACAGGAAATGTCTGGTATAGGACACAGTATATATAGAGTCTGGTCCTGGGTGCCCTGTCTAGATTATGTAGAGGTGGATTTACCTGTTAAAAATCCCAAGTGATGCTGTTGTAATTCTTGAGCCAGCCCAAGGAAGACTGTTTTTGGCTCAAAATGCACTGGAAACTGCAGTCTCTAAAGACTTGGCTAGTATCTTGGCCAAAGAAGGAAACCTAGGATAGGAGCAGCACTTCCCCCCTCCCCCTCGCCTAGCAACAGGACTGTGCTAAGTGCCTGTTCCACGTCCTGGGCAACTTGGAGGTGCATGCAGAGCAGCTGGGTCAGAGTGAAACTAGGAAGCCAAGAGGTGGTGGGCAGGTGTCATGCCCACCCCAAACACCTTCCACATTGGGCACAGCCCCGTCCTTTGCCTGTATTAGGAGTGTGATTGAGGGTTTGCTTTCTGTCATCTGTACCATCTGTTATCATTCCAACCCCACGTCCTTCTTCTGGAGGAGGGACCCCGGGCTGCTGTGTCTCAAGACCCTAAATGATATTCCGAATGTTTGACCTGGTGATGTCATTCTTGAAAACCATGCTAAGTTGTACTGATTAGTGATTCCCAGACAAAGGAAAGAGCTAGGTGTCTGGATGGTCACTTCAGCTCTGTGTTAAATACTGTATTAATAATTGGTGTCTGGCCTTGATCCACAAGGCTCTGAGCAAGCCAGTAGGGAACATATAAGACACAAAATAAGCAACAAAGCACCAGGACCTGAGAGACAAAAAGATAAAGCAAATGCGCACATTTAGGAAAATAGAAGTGTATACTTACACTATAAATCCAGGGTAAGGTTCCTGGTAGCCAAAGGGAAAGAAGAAACATAAACACGGTCTTTACCGTGCGTGAGGAGACAGTACTTACTCATGACACGTATGAGGGCAAAGCTTCGCAACAAAAGAGTAAATGAATGGAAAGAGCTTTGGCCATTAAGAGATGTTTATACCCACCTGAGAGGTCGAGACTGGAGACTTTTGGTAATAACACGGAGACTGTGTGTGGGATAATGTTAACTTTTGAAAAACTGGGAAAGGGGACGGGAGAGAGGGCTCAGTGGTCAAAAGCACTCACTGTTCTTGCAGAGGGACTGAATTCAGTTCCCGAAACCCATATTGGGGGCTTCACACCTGCCTACAGCTCCAGCTCCTTGGCACCCAGCACCCCCTTCTGTCCTCCGCAGACACTGTATTCACACGTGCCTACACACAGACACACGTGGACACACAGAAGTAAAGGTAAAACAAATCTTACAAACATACAGGGCTGGAGAATGTTTGGGTGCTATTCTTGCAAGCTTCCTAGATTAATGTGTGGATGTAGATTGGGCACAGACGGTTGGGAGAGAGAAGGGTACACTCAAGAAAGTTTCCGCCTCATCCCTGGACAGTCTGCGAAAGCCTTCCCCATCCTGGACCTGTCACTGTGGGAGCCTTCTCATCTTTACTCCTTAACTTCTGAAATGACTTCCCTTCTAGAAAATCATCCCAAGGCAGCTGCGATACAGCCAAAGATGTAGCCATGCATTTGTTCACTGAAGCCGTCCGTCCAAGAGGAAGAGGAAAGGATGGTGGCCTGGACTCAGATCAAAGAGGCGAGACAATAAGATCTCCGGCTTAAGACCTCTTTGGATATAGGAGGCAAAGGAGGCAAACTGCTAGGATCTGCCAGTGGATTGGGTAAGTGCGCTGGGTAGTTTTGTTTGTTTGTTTTTTGTCAACTTGACACAACTAGGGGCACCTGGGAAGAGAAGCCTCAGTTGAGAAAATGCTTCCGTCTTATTAGCTTGTAGACAAATCTGTCAGGCATATTTTTGATTCATGGTTAATGTGGGAGGGCCCAGCTCACTCTGGAGGGTGCCACCCCCGGGCTGGTGGTCCTGGGTTCTATAAGAAAGCAGGCTGAGCAAGCCATGAGATGCAAGCTAGTGAGCAGTGTTTCTCCATGACGTCTGCTTCAGTTCTTGCCTCCAGGTTCCTGCCCTGGCTCCCCTTCATGATGGACTGCAGGCTGTGAGATAAAACAAACCCTTTCCTCCCCATTACGGCAACAGAAAGCAAACTGAGGCAGCATGGGAGCGAAGGAAGGAGGCAGCAGGCTAAACAGAAGCCTGGAGATGACAGGAAGTTGGGGAAGGAGGTCCCTATCACTCTTTGAGTCAGGAAGCTGGAGAGGTTGTGTAGTTAAAGACTGAGGAGAACATCCTCACCAGACTTGCTTGGGGGATTCAGGAGTCTCTATCAGCCAAGCAGCAGTGCATGGCTGATAACAGAGGCATGCTGGGAGGGAGCTGGGTGCTGGGATCCGGCTATCTCGGCTTAGAGCTGTGCCCTGGTCTTACAGGATGTAGGCTCAGAGTCCAGTTACACAACCTGGTTTTGCCTCAGTTTCTTCACTTGTGCATGGGGAAATGACAATCTGAGAGATCTGGGGATGATCCCGATCATGTGATCTCTGCTTTGCACGCATCAGCATCTGAAACAAAGTTCATTGTAATGTCAGCCTTTTTAATCTGCTGCTACAGGTCATTCCGGAAGGATTCTTGCCACTCTTGACTGTGTGGACAAGAAGAAAGCTTGCAGGAGCTCTCCGCTGAGCTGCTGGCTGTTCTCTCCAGTCCTGCTCAGCGCTTTCCACCACCCACATCCCCTCAGAGGGTTTTCTCTTTGGACCCTCATCAATCTGACTCCTTAGTTTGTAATTTCAGACTGTGAGCTCCTCTTTGTGGATTCCTAGTCTGCCGTGACCTGACTGTGAACACAGCCTTTGGCTTTAGCGCTTTTTTCACGATGGTGCCTGGGGTTGCCTAGTAGCGAGTTATGGTTTGAATGTGAAACCTTCCCAGTGAGTGCATGTGCTGGAACACTTGGTTCCTACCTCAGGGAGGGCCTTGAGGTGGCGCCTTGCTGGGAGAAGTGGGTCACTATGGTGCAAATGTAATGTGACGAGCTTCCAGGCCTTCTCAACCGTGATGGGCTGTAGGAGCCAGAAATAAGCCTGTCTCCCTGAAGCTGTTTCCTGTCAAGTCTTGACCACAGCAACAAAAGAGTAACTAATACAGGAAGAGACTGCCCATGCAGATCCCATGCGCTCATGGTCCTGAACTTTAGTTCCCAGATAGAGTTGGGAAGGGCTACACACTGCCTTCAATGCCTCCTGATGAATGGGACTGACTTCTCCTGCCCTGGTTTTGATGGTGGAGTAACTCTGAGCTGTGTGCACTGGGTTCCATGTGTACAGCCACATGTAGACATTAGAACTGTGTCCCTACTTCCCTTTCTGGGTCTGAATCCCTCAAGTTGTGGAGGCAGTTTTTAGTAGTCTGGCTTCCATTTCTCCAGCTTTCATGGATTCTAGAGTTCATGGGTTGAATATATGCACACAGATGGATTGAAATATATACATAGATATATATACACACCCACACACACATATATATACACACACATACACATTTCTATATATACATACACACATATATACATATTTATACATATGATTGATATTCTACTCAAAGATATGTGTTTATATTTTGTATAAATACATATTTATATAGTAAAATAGGATAGTCAGTATTTGGGACATTTTATCTTTCTGTAAGTCTCTATCAGGGACTTGGGGGACTTTTTAATGGGGGAGAAATACCCCTTAATACCTTAATGTTTTATTTTGTATTCAAATTCACATAGCTGACCACAATTTTCATTTTTACCACCACTATCTGGAAGTTCAGTGTTATTTAACATTCGATCAAAACATCAGCAATATTCATTTCAGGTTTTTAAAAAAAATTCCTCTCTCTATATTGTTTCTTGGTGCAGCATTCTGATAAGATTATTTTCTATGTAATTTTATTGCAACCTCATGCATATTGAAGACACTCTTATGCAGAACTATTAATAAATAAAGAGATAGTGCCCAGTGTCCCACAGAGCCACCCGGGATGCTATCCTTGCTGTCTGCTCCCATCCAGGCCCCTGCTGCACGTCTGAACGAAGCTCTCTGGCTGTGTTGGGTCACAGCTCTGATATTGCTAACCGGGGCTGCTTCCGAACTCTGGGCATTGTTCTTTGCGTCCTTAAGGCACGAGACAGGTGATAGCAGACATGTCCAAACTGTAGCCCATGGGCCACACATGGCTGAGGAGAGCTATGGATTTGGCTCAGCACAAAAATCATAAACTGGCTTAACACTGTATGAGATCGGTTTTTGCAAGCTTTTGGTGACATGATTATGTGGCTCTCAAGTGTGAACGTTAGCGTCACACGTTAGACTGGAATTTATTTGTGTGTATGGGATGTGCTGTAGGTGTGGTGCACACACACACACACATGTGGGTGCGCATGCCTGAACATGCTCAGAGGCCAGAGAAGCTGCCAGGCATCCTGATCTTCACCTTATTCCCTCAAGGCAGAGTCTCCCACTGAACCTGGAGCTAGGTGATGACCAGCAATCTCCCGGTCTCCTTTCCCTATGGTACTGGGTTACAGGTCATGCCTACTTTATTTCTTGGTTCTGGGATCCAAATTCATGTCTTCATACTTACTTGTGTGTGGGGGAGGGGGGTTCTTACCCACTGAGCCATCACTCCAGCCCCAGGAATAAGAAATTTAGAGTTAAGCAGCCTTGACTTTTAGTATGAACCTCATCTCCGCTTCTCGCCTGCCAGCTAAGTGCCTGAGGGCTGGAATCTCTCCGCCTCTGTTTCCCTATATGTGATGTGGGAACGAGGGTATCTTTAGGACTCTGGTGAGGATCAGACAAGTGAAGGCAGGGCAGCTGCTACATGGAAAGTTCCCAACAGCACCCCACTGGCTTTCCTTTTCTTAGTAGTTCCTAGAAAGCCCCCAGCCTACCCCAGGCAGCCTCTTTCCCCCGGGTTTCTCTCTCTTTCTCTCTCCACTCCCCCCCCCTGCCCCACACAGACACACACACACAGTCTGGCCCACTGTAGAGGACCAGAGTTCCTGGGCACCTACTGGTGTCCTTGGTGTCTGTAGCCATCACTGCCCCACACCCATGTGTGCCTTCTAGGAGCCTCTCCTGGTAGAGATGCCACCTGGCACACCTCTGATCCCAGGCAACTAGGCAGGGAGTGGTATGCATGTGCGGAGGGGACCAAGGGGCCACCCTTAATGGTTGCTGCTTGTCTGTCCACCTGCTTCTCAATCTCTGAGGGTTGGGAGACCTAGAGTTAGGAGCCACACTTGTATGTGGGCTCTTATATTCCCTGCCCTCTCTCCCTTTGCTCTTTACTCCAGTTAGCCTGGCTAGACCTCTTCAAAAGCTCCCCAGCCTCTGCTCCGTGGTCTTCCAGGTCTCCCAGGATCTGCAGACCTGGTCTCCCTGGCCCTTTCTGGGCCTCTCTTAATACTCTGATCCTGTTTCTTCCTGATTCTCTCTGCCTCCAATGTCCAGGTTACCCGATTCTCAGGTTCTTATACACCATCGTGAGCTTGTCTCTGGTAGCAGCCTGTGATCTTCCCTCCATCCCAACCCTGGTCATTTTCAGAACTCCAGGAAAGGTCATGCCCCTCTCCGGAGGCCCTGAAGCCACTGGGAGAAAGCCTGCAGGTGTCCTGAATATGTAGGGCCAGAATTTATCCTGCAGCTCTTACACCTGAACTAGAGGGATCTTCTGTGATGTTTGTGAAAAAGCAGACTCCCCAGGTTCTCAGCTCAGAGTGTAAAGGGCCAGGGTCAAGTGTCTGTATCTTCAAACGTGAATCCTGCAAGGTTCTGACGCAGGGGATTTTTCAGGGATATGAGCAAGGAGTCCAGTATGGATCCAATACACATCCGTCTTCAGGGTCTGCCTGTCCTAGCCTATGACCTGATTAGCATGGCTCCCTTCACTCTTGTCCTCAGCTTTTTCTGAGGCCTTGCTCCCAGGACAGAGACTGGAGAAAAGGGGGAGCACCCGGTAGACCCGGGGCTCAGGCCAAGGGCAGCTGTAATGTCGGGAGTGAAGCTTGAGCTTGGGGTCCTCCGCCTGCCACACAGTCCCAGCTCTCTTGTTTGTGCCCCCCTGGGTGACCTGGACATGTCCCCTTACCTCTTGGTCTTTCCCCTTCTCTGCAAATTCATCGAAGGGACAAGCTGTCCACCTAGCACAGTGGGAAGGACTGATGACATCATGTTAGAGGAACTAACATCAGAAAATAATGATGCACTAATAAACCACCAGAGTGGTGGAGCTCCCCACCCCCCCAGATTTGCCACCAGCCACTCAGCAGATGAGCCCTGCTGTTTCTGGAGCCCTGAGGATGCCCCCCAAGACGCTTCATTTTTCCCTTGCTGATTCCATCCTCTGGAAATGTCTTTTTCTTCCCATCCAACTCCTGCTCCTATTGTTCAGTATTGGACTCCTCTGCCTTGGCTCCTGGACCATCCACACCCAGCCTGTGTGGGGTTTCCACACCAGAGCACCTCTCCCTCATGCAGCACCCTCAAACCTTTAACACAGCAGGTTCTGGGGGGCCTGTGAGTCTGAGATGCTCTCCTGTGCCTGGTGGCACCTTAACAGCCTGGAGAATCAGGTCTTCTGAGAGCTCAGACCCTACTAGTGAAGCAAAATGAGGTCTGCAACAACAGGGAGTTAGAGCCCCAGAGCCTGTACCGCATGCCTGGCTCCTTACTGTGGGGCCCACCTTCTCTGAGATGACCTTAGGTTACAGAACTCGGGGGGGGGGGCGGGTGTCATACCTCCTGCTCGCACTCCAGATGTCTTCAAGAGCGTGGACCATAGAGGCAGATCAACCTGGGTTAAAATCCCATTAAGCCCTTCCCAATCTCTGTGACCATTCTGTGCCTCAGTTTCCTCAGCTGCAAACTGTGGTTAGTAATAGGACCTACCTGCCTTGGCTGTTGAGATGACTAAATAAGATATGATGGGTGAAGGGCTGATCCTGATGTACAGAGCAAGCCTGAGTGTATTGGTCAGCACACACCAGCCAGCTGTTGAAACAGACAAGCCTCAGATTCCTACAGCTTGGCCACGTATAGGTTTCTTTCTTGCTGATTCACAGTTCTATCCAGCGGTTAGGGGACAACCCTTCATGTGGTGGGCCAATGGCTCCTTCCGCCTTGTCCAATATGGATGCTCTTGGCAATAATTTACGTTCAGATTAGTTAGAAGTCAATACAGTTGGACCTGCCGATCCTCAGTGGCTCTTGCTGCTTGTCAGGTGCTCCACAGTATGGCTGCTGGCTATCCCGGCAGCACAGGCGTGACATACTTGTTATCTCGGAAGGCTCTTGGCTAGTGCTGACTGAGAGTCCTCTGCCTTGAGCCATTCACAGTGGAAGACAGCGGGCTATTCTGCAGAGGTCCTCATAAGCCATGACTATCACTTTTGTCCTTGTCTGGTTGGCCAGGAGGCAGGGGTGTGGCCCCACCTTGACTTCAGGGACTCTGCAGACAGTTTCCTCCCTGCGCCCGGTCCCGCCCACTGCACTCAGCCCACTCTTCTCTACCTCCCACCCCCTCTCTGTCTTGAGTTTGTCAGCACACCGATTGCTAAAATTCCCCCAAACCTCTCAGAAGTCAGGGAGACCTTCTGAAGCTTACAGCCAGGCTTCTCTCGTGTCTCATTGACCGTTCCCAAACCAGTCCCTTGGCTGGAAGAAGCCTACAAATCAATTGTCCGTGGTTGCTGATCAAGCGCAAAGGGATGGGAGGAAGATCAGGTAGGTGCGGACCCCATGCATGTGTGGACCATGTGTGGACTCTGCTGGGGACGGGGTGAGCGTGTATGACCTCAGTGTGGGAATTCTGGGACCTGTATGCAATCCCACCTGTATGGGATTGATGGCTATGAGTACCTGGCTCATCTACGAGGACTGGACCATGTTGTCAGGGCACTTCACCGACTTGCACAGGGTCTCCAGGACTGTCCCATGGGCCACCCAGCCATTGAGAGTTAAAATCAAGTTGCTGCTTGGACTTCGGTGCATTTCACGTTCCTAGATAGCTTGGGTTGTCCAGAGGGGCAGGAAGGAGCCTGCCCTGCCGTGGTTATTTCCTTCTTATTCATCCCCAGCTCCCCGGTCCTTCTGCCTCTGCTTCACCCTACCTGGCAGCGCTCTGCCAGCTCACTCTGCCAGCTCACTCTGCCCTCCTCCACCTGGGCTGAGGCAATCCAGGTATTTTTTTTTTTTTCATACTTTCCCCCATAATGAATGCAGAGTGCATTATTTATTTATTTATTTAGTCAGAGGCACCCAAGCATTTAGCAGTTACCAATGATCAAGAGTACATTTTGCAAACAAGTAATAAATTTTAACAGCAATTTGTCTATGAATTGTGGCCTTTGGATGATATATTTGATTTTCCCCCAGAAGCTGAACTTCTTTGTCATCTAGGTTTGATTCATATTTTAATTTTTTTAAAAGCAAATGGTGTGTATAACACATTGCAACATTGAGCTGATTGCTAATGCTATTTGGGTTGCAGTCAATATTTTTAATTTATGCTGTTCGAGATACACAGGGAGCCCCCGGCCCACTCTGCTAACAGCTGCGAATCCACACATCTCTGCCCCTGACATTTTATACTCTGTAGTTTTCTTAATGTTGTATGGATTTTTTTAAAGAGGAAGAATAATTTATGCCAATGCCTTTTAATGACGCACCTTTACCCAAAGATAAAACGCGTCCCCGCTCCCCTAGCCCCAGCTCTTTCGGTCTGGGTTCCGAGGATCACGTTTTCTTATGCCGTCTCCTTGCACCCCCCAACTGGTGCATTACTTTGTGTTAATTACCTCAGGAAGGGAGAGTGGCTCAGATGCAATCATCTTTGTTTGTTAACACACCCTGGCTGCAGCAACACTCCCCATAAATAAAACATAACTGAGATTACAGTGTCATGTCTGCCGCGACTCCAGGCCCCGAGAGCCGCTCTAGCAGAATTCACAGAGCATCCCCCAGCAGCCAAGCTCCTCGGAGATACGGCGTGGTCAGACGGGCTTCTCGGCCTCAACCGTCCTTTCCCTCACCAGCCTGGCTTCGTCTGTGAACCTACCCAGGTACCTTTCTGCTAGGAAGGCTGGCCCAAGCTGGGAGATGTAGTCTATGAAGAAGAACCCGCCCAACAACAAAAGATGATACCATAAAGCATAGGTAAACGAACGTCATGGGTGTTGAATACATACAGGAAAGGAGGCACGTTACCGTGGGCATTGGTGAAATGCAAATGCGAACAGAGAAATCGCTAGCCGCTGGTTGCTGACGTTAAAAGACTGACAGTTACAGGTTCTGGGGAGGGCAAGAAGCAGCAGGGACACTCCAGGATTGCTAGGGCCGTGCAAAACGGCACAGACCTCTAGGAAATGGCCTGGGAGAGTCTTAGGAAGTTAAGCATTCCCTTACCGTAGGAACCAGCAATTATATTCTTAAGCAATTGCTGAAGGGACATAAAAGCAAAAACTTTGATTCAAAAATGGCCAACAACAGAGAACAAAGCCTCAATCCTGAGAACAGTCCAAATGTTCATCTGTGGTTAGTGTATAAACAGGATGGAATACTAGTCGGCAATGAAAAACACGGGACCCTGGACTTGTACAGGAGCATGGGTGGCTCTCGAAGGCACTGTTGTTATGAGAGAGACGCTGACATTACTGGATTCTCACAGAACTCTGGCAAGGGCAAAGCCAAGTGCTGGAAAGCAGACCAATAGATGGGGAGACTCAGAGGGGCACTGAGAAGGGTTTGGGGGTGATGGAAATGTTTTCTGTGGTGAATATAACCATGGTTGCAGGACTGAATACACTTTACAAAACTTTCCCAATGGTCACAGGCTTAAACGGGTGAATTTCACTGATGATTCCGTCCCTGAAGGTGGCTGCTAACAAGAACTCCTAAAATGAACTCAGCACGTTTTTAGGGAGGTGGGGAGGATGGGGGGGCACACGTGGGAGAAGCACCCATCTGCAAAGGCCGGGTGATTTGAGCGTCTGCAGAACTCACGCTCCATTCTGACCGTACTCCTGTAAGAACTTGGAACCCGGGAGCAATCCCCAGCATCCCTGCGGTCCCACGCCTCTTCAGCAGGAGCTGTGGGCCTCACTCACTGCTCCTAGCCCTCTCCCGCCTACCCAGCTACCATTTCAAAGTTCCTCCCTGTTTATTTCTGCAGCCACACCCGCTCTGTCGGACTGAAGCTATTGCCGTTGACAAACGCGCAGAGTCCTGAGCCTGCTTGGGAGGTGCATCTGTGACCTCTGGCCCTGCAGTGGCACTCAAGTATATCCAGGGTCGGGGAGGACTCCCACTTGAATGCTATAGGGTTCTTTGAGATTCATTATGAAATGCAAAAATCTTTTAGTTTGGGCTGTTTGGATCGGAAGCACTTTCAGCGGGAAGATGGGTGATGACCCTGACCGAGAATACGAGCAAGTTCTCACTGGGATAATTGTTTGCATATGGGCAGGCTGAAGACAAATGCTTTCAGCCCACCTGTCTGCTTTAGTGTGCTGCGTGTGGGCTTGGTGGGCTGACAGGTGGCAGAGGTGACAGCCATCATCTCACCTGTGAATCCGCAGCCTCGAGGGAGAAATGAGCAGCAACAGAACCAGAACCAGAACCAAACAACCCCAAAACAAAACCAGAGAAGGATGGATGTTGCAAGAGTGGAAGGCAAGAATGCTGGCACAGCGCCTCGCTTGGAGACAGCGTTCTACAAACCCGGATTCTCCTTCCCGGGCCGGGGAGTCAATCAAGGTTGTAGCTTAGAGATCTGGACACAGAAGATAAGCTCAAAAGGAGGGTGGACGGGGTTTAGGGGTACCCTAGAAGGCTGGGGTAGGGCGAAAGGAAACACAGGCGGCTGGTGAGTTGCCCCAGCGGTGGTGATGAGCAGCCCTGTCTCCGGGCCTGCATGTGTGGCTAGTTAGTGTGATCTGGGGAGAGTGGTAGGAGTCAGGGGCTGCAGGACAGCTGATGCGGGACACCGATGGGCCAGGGAGGTTCTTATGCGGGCTCGTCCTCTGCTGGAATGTCACCTCTGTGTCCCTACACAGTGATTTCCTGAGAGGTCTTTCTAACTCTACCCACTCAGGAGAGCTAATGTCAAGTGTGTGTGTGTGTGTGTGTGTGTGTGTGTGTGTGTGTGTGTGTGTTAAATGAACTCTGACAGGGAATCCAAACAGCTAACACAGAAATAGGACTAATTCCTGGGCATTTGTCTTCTGAGTGTGTATTGGTGGCGTTTCCAGGTCACTTAGCAAAAGCAGTGCAGTGTGGGAAGGCTTCAGAGAGCGCTCCTGTCCAGCTCTGAGACTGGGTCTGACCTTGGGTGCCTTGGGCTGGGCCTCTCTGGCCGGAGCTGCTCTGGTGCGTGGGGTCTGCTGAGAACAGTTCAAGTGGGGTCTTTAGGGGACTGGAGGGCAGCATGGTTTCCCAAAACGTAGGTAGGACCATATGAGAAGTGAGAGGTACCTGCTGAGACCTTCCAGAGTCGGTATGGCTGGAGTGGAGCATGCCTAGGAAAGGGTGGAAATGAAGGGGCTGACAGATAATGCCTGTTAGGACATTAGTACTCCTACAGGGAGCCACTCCCTGGATCATGGAGCCGAGACAGCTAGAGTCCAGAGTCCAGTGTTCTAGTAGGAACGGGGTTTCCTCACGAATCCTGGGTTGGCATCTTGCAGGCAGATGGAACCAGTCAAGGTTAGTGAAGCGGCACCAGCCTTGTCTGCTCATACTAGCATGCTGGAGAAGGTAGGGAGAATCTTCTAGATAAGGCCCGGGTCTGTGACCGCCTTGGCTGCTGTGGAGGGAGGACCAGGAAGACCGAAAGACAAGTCTACAAGGTGCCAAAGGACAGACAAGTCCTGTGCACAGAGTTAACTACCACCTTATAAAGCGACAGAGAACAGGGCCCGAGGGCCAGTTCTACCCTCTGTAACATTTGGGTATTTATGGGAGGTGCTGCCATTTACAGTGGGCACGAACAGGTCAGGAGCAGTGACTCCTGCAGCCTGTCCCTTCCAGGTGTCTCCCACCCCCTCCACTCAGTGTCTTCATGGTAACCGAATGCACTGATGCTCCTTCCTTGTTCACCTGAGAAGCAATGGGGGGAAGCTCACTGCATGCTGGGAAAATGTGTAATCAGGTTCTGGGAGAGGGTCCCAAAGTTTGGGGGAAATGAAGGTGATGAGCTCACCTTCGAAAGCACTCTGCAGGTGGGCACAGTGGTTCATGCCTGTAATCTTAGCACTCGGGAGGCGGAGGCCGGGGGATTGCCATGAGTTCAAGTCCAGCCTGAGTTATAGAGTGAGACTTGTTTTAAACAAACAAAAACCAACCAACCAACCAAGATCCTTAAGATTTTTAGAAGGCACTGAAGAGGGGGCGGGGGGGGGGGTCAAGAAAAGTAGTCTCTGATCCCAGTTCTATCAAATTTTTCCTGCCATTGTTTAGGTATTTTTTTTCTTCTCTTTGCACTCTAAAGGAATTCGGTAATTGGTGTAAGAGGAAAGGCCATTGGGTGAGAGCATCAGGGGAAGAAGAGAAAAAAAAAATGTAGAGTTAAACTGTTGCCTAAGTAAACACCATTTTCCAGGGACAGCCAAGGGCAGCAGGGTGGTAGTGGGGCCTTGGGAGGTTGGGGGGTGAGGGATGGGGGAATGGGGGGTTGGCCTAGGTGTTCATTGTGGCTACAGCACTTCCTTTTCTGTGTAAGCCCCAGCAGCACCGAGTGAAGGAAGACAGCAGTGCCACAGTCCAACAGAGGACAGGAACCATAAAGGCGTGTCTCAAACCAGTGTCCCTGCTAGAATTGGAGGTAGCATCCCCGAGGCTGGTTGGCGGTGGCTGAACCTGGGTTCAAGGGCGGCATAGACCTCTTGGAAAAAGTGAAGAGGTTTTGGAAAGAGAATGAGGCAGGATCAGGAAAATAATGACCTCCTGGCTACCCAGCTGGAGTGACTACTGGTTTCTCAAGGCAGCACCTGGAGTTTGAGAATGATTGCATCACCCCAGGATCGAAGACAAAGGTTGTACCTTGTTGATTATTGTTATTGGGATATGAAGGGACCCCCATACCCAGACACTATCTCATGTGTTGAATGCTTGGTCCCCCGTCACTGAGAATCGAGAGGTGACTGGGTCCAAAGGGCTCTGACCTAACCAGTGGACTCCAATGATGGTGTCATTGGGAAGTGTGCGGTCATTCAGAGGCAGAGCCTAGCTGGAGAAAGACGATTATTTCCAGTCCGTGAGACACTCTGCCTCACCGCATGTGAGCCCAGAAGCCAAGAGACCACAGCACCAAGTAACCACAACCAAAGCCTCTAAAACTTGGAGCCAAAGAAACCCTTCTCCCCCTAAAGGTCTTCCTCGGGTACTTGATCACAGTGAAGATAGCTAACACCTCAGCGTGTGCTGCCCAGAGAGCCCTCCAGTGTCCACCCTCTACCTCACACGTCTCAGGTCTGACGATATTCTCCAGCCTGTTTAAGGTCATCGTTAGCTTTAGTTGTCAGCTTCTCACACCCGGGAAGAGGGAGCCTCAACTGGGGAATTGCCTCCGTTGAATTGGACAGCTCTGTGGGGCATTTTCATGGTTAATATTGGAGGTGGGAGGGCCCGGCCCACTGTGGGTGGTGCCATCACTTGGGCAGGTGGGCCTGGGCTCGTAAGAAAGGTAGCTGAGCGAGGCAATGAGAGAGCAAGCCAGTCAGCAGTGGTTCTCCGTGGTCTCTGCTTCAGGTCCTGCCTCCAGGTTCCTGCCCTGGCTCCCCTCAATGATGGACTGCAACTGGACCAGGTAGGCCAAATTAATCCTTTCCTTCCTGTCTGAGCACACCATGACCAAGACAACTTGGGGAGGAAAGGGTTTCTTTGGCTTACCTTTCCATATCTCAGTTCACCATCGAAGGCAGTCAGGGCAGAATTCAACAGGGCAGGAACCTGCAGGCGGGAGCTGACGCAGAGACCATGGACGAATGCTGATTATTGGCTTGCTCCCCATGGCTTGCTCAGCCTGCTTTCCTATAGAACCCAGGACCACTATCCCAGGGATGACACCACCCACAATGGGCTAGACCCTCTGTCATCAATCACTAATTAAAAGAATGCTCTACAGGCTTGTCTGCCTACAGCCCAATCTCATGGGGGTATTTTTTCAATTGAGATCCCATCCTCTCAGATGACCTTAGCTTGTGTCAAGTTGACATAAAACTAGCCGGGACACTCCCCGAGTTGGATATGGTCATGGTGTTTATCCCAGAAACGGAAAGCAAACTTGGACACTTTACTTTTTCTGGAATGTGCAGATGTCGCCGATGTTGGGATGAACAAATTCATTTAAAAAGTTTGCTGATTTGTGTATTTTCTAGGTCAAGGGGTACCAGAGGGCCAGGGGTAATTTTGTAGGCATTTGTGAGATTTAAAGGACAGGGCTGAGATCCCCAACCCTGGAGTCCCTTGTCAGGGTAGTGATGTCTGTCCGTTTGTAGCCAGACATTTAGATACTGGGATGCTCACAGCCTTGTGACATTTTTAACAACACCAGGTTAAGAACTCCCCCACCACCACGACAGAATGGTTAGGGATTTTTTGGTGACAGTAACAGAATTAAACTCAATTGGGTCTGGACTGAAAGGGACTTAATTGTTTCGAGTAAACCTTCAAGTTCAGCTGGATTCAGGGCCCCAAGTGATGCTTCGGAGTGGTGGTTGCCTCTCGAGTCTTGTGACTCCGTTGGCCTTCACTTGCCTTCACCTAGCAGGGAAGATGGCTTCTTGGAGGCACTCCCCAAGCTTCCCAAGCTTAGCAGGAGCCTGTGACTGTCCTTGTCTGGCTCCGCTGTCCGCAAGCTGCTGTGGCCAGGGTGGGGCATTCTGATTGACAGCTTGACTACTGTGATGGATGGGAGACAGGATCTGACTGTCTTCTCAGTGCCATACGGAGTTGGAACAACCTCCAAGGAACCAGAGGAGGGGGTAGAGAGGGAGTGTGATACTCACATGGCACCGGCTTACAACTAACACTGCCTGCTCCAAAGACCTGGGTGAACCCCACTGATGGTTAGAGACAAGATTTAGAGGTTCTATGTGTGTGTGTGGGGGGGATGACTGGGCAGAGTGGTATGATGTGGGTAGGTACAAGGCCAGGCCCCGAGGAAACCCCTAGGGACCTGAAGCACGGTTGGGTGGGCAAACACAGCGTACAGCTAGACGGGCTCAGGCCTGTAGGTATGGGTCATTTTGCAGAGCCAGGGTCAAAGGCAAGGATAGTCTCAAAGTGCTCTGAGGTCTAGCCTGCTCACCTGATGGAAATGTGGACTCTACTAGGTGTTCAAAGCTGGATATATGTGACAGGGTGGGAGGTGACTGTCCTGGGTTGTACTTGGATAGTGGCCTTGAAGTTCAGAGACAGGGCCTGGCAGTTGGCACTGTGTCTGAGTCCTCGGCCTCCACTGGCAAGCTACTCATGATATCTCCAGTCCTCAGCTACCCAAGAAGCCTGTCATCCCTTAGATTCTACCAAATGGGACTCTCAGGGGCTAGCCTATGCTGCAGGACCTAGGAGATTCTTTGGTATCACAGGAGGCATCCCGAAGTGTTTCCTACACTCCAGGGACCACACAGGGAAACCCACACTTGCAGCCCAACCCTGGACCCAGGCTTGTCTGGAAGCCCACAATCCCCATTTCCCCGTCTCTGTGGAGCTTATCTTCCCCAGCTGTGAGCAGAGAAGGGGGCCTGGGTAGGACCCCGAGTCTCTGGGTGGGAAATTATGCCACTTTCTGTCTGCCTAATCAAAAGCACGCTCTGGGGAAGGGAGGAGAAGGCAATTTCGTGATTGGTTTCAATTAAAGATTTGCTACTATTTGATTAAGATGTATTATTGATTTGGGATTGTTCCAAGCTAGCCTAGGCCTGCTTCCTGAGGGGGAGGGGTTTGGGAATTGATTGGCGCCAGGCGGGCTGGGAGCCGTGGGGGCCAGCTGCATCCAGCCTTGCTTTCCTCTGCAGGGTCTAGTGTGACCATGTCACAGCTCTGGTCAGAGCCCTGCCACTGACTGGAGAGGGGACCTTCCTGGTTCAGCATGGCCATGGACACATCCTCTGTCTAGCGCTGGCCTTCCTGCCCTGGCTTCCTCATCATGCTGCTCCTCTCTGGACTCAGCCGTCCCATGGTTCCTGAGCAGTACCCACCCTTGTTGGCTGTCTTTGCTACACATTTTCTTGCTTGCTATGTAGGTCAAGTCCAGCCCTGTCCCTGCTCCTCTGTGGAGGCCCTGATGCTCCCCAGACAGCCTGTGTGTGGCCTCTGTTCTACAAGGCCCGGATGTGGCCATGTCTGTGGAATTCCAGGCAGTGGGCAGGCCATGCTGTGTGAGTGAGAGCTCAGGCCTTTATAGCCTTGGGCACCGTGGCGGAGGGGGCAGAGGGCTGCTTGGGTGGGAGGGCCCGATCCCAGCTGGCTGGACCACCCACCAGCTTGTCCTGATCCCTGGAGCTCAGCCGGTCCCTGCACATGGTCCCACTCCACTCTGGGCCAGCGATGCTCATTTTCTCCTGCTGAAAGCAGTGAACTGGTGGAATGTTGTTGCTCCAACGGGTGTTAACTCAGGTGACCAATGAGAGTGATGGCTTCTGGACTCAAAGCTGCTCCCTGGCTCTGTCCACTGGAGGCAGCCACAGGGGCTCATCTCCTGTTTGCGGTTTTCCACTGGCGGACTATTGATGGTAGGTTTATGTGCTTTGGTTCTAGAATAATGTTTAGGTTTCAAAGCAGAGCCTGGACCCTTGGTTCCTATGTTCCTGCCAGCCCCCCGGAGAAGTAGGGGACTTAGGTAGGGCTGCAGTCATCTTCCCCCAGCAATGGGCCTCTTTATTGGCAGCTGCCCATGGTCCACCATGTGTTGGCCTTCTGGTGATGAAGCCCTACCCAAGAGCTAACAGCTTACCCGTGGTGGCTGGGGGAAGCAGATCTCCAGGGCGGTTGGGGTATCTGGCTTATAGAACCCCTCTAGGAGATATCTGGGAGTTGGAGGGCTCTGTGAGGCCATAGAGGGAAATGCTTTGAGTGTTCACAGTCATTTTCTCAATGAAATCACGCAACTAGGCTTCATGGGCTCTTATCCTTGGCCTCCCTATAGTCCATACACCTCTCTTTACACCGAACTATCTGAGGGCCACACACTGGGCTGACAGTCAGGCTCTTGGGCGTGACGTCATCCTGTCATGTGTTTATATTCAGGCCCTGGGACCTTTGCCTATCTTACCCTAACAGGCTGCTGGCTGCTCTCTGGGCTCTTCCCTGGACCTTCCAGTAGCAACTGTTGGCTTTTATTTACCTTTCTGATTACTATTTGACAGCCCCCCCCACCCCCCCCGAGACTGCAAGTACCACAGGACAGGCTCTCATCTCCACTGGATACTCAGTACATAGCCATGGGCATGCTGCAAGCTGGCCCTCCACCAACAGCACTCTGGGATGGGCTGGCTAAGGAAGGAGCAGATACCTCCAACTCCATCCTCACTCTCAGCCCCAGCTTACCTCCATGCTTATCTCTGTAGTCCTTGGCAATGGGCAGAACAGTCCGAGAGCTTGATCGATGGCCACCGGTAAAGTGGCCCCCATACCTTTTAATGACCCACCCACCTACTCCCAGTTCCTGGGTTAAGATTAAGGACCTTGAACTAAGTGCCCAGATTCCTCTAGCCCATCGACATCTCTTGATCTTCCAGGCCCTGATTATTTCAGAGCAGAAGGGACCCCTTCTGGGGCCCTCAAGAGGGAAGCCCCCCAGCATGGGCAAGCACAGACAGGGATTGGAAAACAGATCTGAGAAATCCTAGAGCTGAGCCTCTGGTGGCAGAGGGGAAGCACACATGGAGGCTTCCTTGGAAAGCTGGGCCTCACCTCTGCCTGATGCTCCAGGGTGAACTCACTTCGTCTTCACACTCTGCTCCGAGCCTGAACCTCACTGGTTTCTGTGACTTACTGGGCCCTGAGTCTAGAGAGCAGAGTCCCTTGGGTCTTGTAGTGGAAGGGATTTTTAGAGGTCATTTAGCTAAGCTGCTTTTAACTACAGGTGGACAAATGGGCTGGGGCTTGCGGGGAGGCAGGTGGTGGAGATGTGAAAGAACACAGCCCAGTCCCTGCTCTGAACCTGCGGAGGGTGTTCTGTGAGCTACTCAGTAGGGCCTTTCTAGGTGATCTGTCCACTGGCTTTGCTCACTGTGGTGTGAATCACAACTGGGGTTAGGGAGGCCCCACTGGCTCCAGATAATACAGATAGTAATACTGAATGGATTTTTTAATCTGGGGACTTAGTGCAAGTGGCCCAGGTAGAATTTGACCAAATTACATTCTCACTCTAAAGACAGCAAAGGGGACTAGACAGAGGGCTGCTGGCCAGCCCTACTAAGGAGCCAGGAGGGGCTTAGGGAAACTGCTCCAGGCTTGTCTTCAGCCACTGGCCTGGATCTGTGCTTAGACCTTAGCTTTGTGCCCGGAGCCCCTTTACTAAATCCTCTCAGCTTAGCCCTGTGTAGAGCAGATGGAGGCTACAGGGCTGCGTGTGGCCGTAGCCCTGGCCTCTCACCACCGCAGACCCTAGCCCTCAAGTGTGGAGGCTCTCTTTCTGCTGTCTCATGCCAGAGGTGTATAACCCCCACATCCCTTGACAGAAGAAATCATTTCTTTGAGTTCTTGCTGGGAATCCTGGTTGGAAACACAGTCCCACTGAGTACAAACAGGGCCCTGTCACTTTCTGTGTAACTCTTCGAAATGTTCCCCCAGGAGCAGGAGCCCAGGAGCAGCTTAGGGCCTGTGCTGTTTTAATACTCCAGGTTTAACACTGGAGAGCTATACCCAGATGTGAGTGTTCTGGGCAACCACTGGCCTTGGAGAACAGAAGGGGTGAGCATCCGAGTACATATCAGGTGGGCTCCCTGGAGGAGGGGGCAAGAAGAGGCTCCTGGGAGGGAAGACGCAGGACACCTGGAAGACAGGATGTTTTGTAAACATGAGGATGTGCCTGGCTCTGGTTGGGAGGTGGCAGTCTGACAGCTGGGTGTCCTGCCCTGATTGAGATCATGTGGATTCTTGCTGGGCCCCTCTTGGGAACACTGTCCTTGTTTAACTGTGGGTCTCCCTTGCCGTTCCCTCAGGCTTCCTTCCAAGAAGTCTGTTCTGTGAGAAGCTGGCCCTGGTTCTCCTGTCTTCACCCAGAGAGGAGACTGTCATTTCTGAAGCAAGGCCTTGTAAACCTGCACAGAGACAGGACAGGGCTGGCTGGGAGGCTGCGCTGCTGACAGGGAGATCTGCTTTCCCCAGAGAGACATCGCCTCGTAGGACACCGGGGATACGTGCCAGGGGAAAAGTCTTCAACGCAGCCGCCACTCGTGGTGATGGCAAGGCTGGAGTTGTGGTGTGTTCTTGGTATGAACATGCTCTTATGGCAGAAATGTGACAAGTCCCTTTGCTTTCTCAAGAACATCTAATTCAGAGCCAGTCAGAACCAAGGCAGAGGCTTCTAGATGTGGAACCACTTTGGGAGGAAACAGAGGACCATTTCATCCTTTGATGCCCTTCCCCCCACACCTGCAGCCCCTGCCCCACAACCACTTCTGACTGTGGCTCCTTTATTTCTAGAGATTTCCACCTCGACTGAGGCAAGTGAGGGAGCCATGATGCTTCAGGGCTCCGTCCCTCAGCCCCTCTCAGAAAGGAGGGAAGGATGTAAACACAAGAGCCGCATGGGTTCAGCTCGAGGCTGCCCTGTGGTGTAGAGAGGGTTGCCTGAGCCATGGCCTTGTCCGGGTTGTTTCATTTTTATTTTCCTGGGAAAAAAGAAGTGGAGATGGGGAATGCTTTGAGTTTGAAGCCAAGAGAATGAGGCAGTCGCCACCCTGAGTGACATGGGCATGGACTCTGTTCCCCATCTTGGGGTAAGTGTAGGGCTTCAGATTCTCAGGGTTGCTGTCTGGAGCCACCGTCTAAATGGCTTCCAGGTCCCTGTCTGTCACGGGTCCGTGTGATGCTCTAAGGTGAGGGCCCAATGCCCAGCGTATCTCCTTCATCACAGGCCTATTCTGGTGTGGGCAGTCTTTGTTCAACCTTGGGTGTGAGACCTGCATTTCTCAGAGGAGAAGCAAAGGGACCTTGTGAGGCAGGCAGGCGTGGACCCAGGATCAGACTGTCTCCTTGTTCAGATCCTGGCTCAGTCTGCCTCTAGGACCCATACGTTTATAGAGTTCACACAGCCCTGCTGGCCTGTGGGCAGTGCTGGCCCCTTTGCAGATGGCATCGCCTCTCACTGTCAGCCACAACACTAGACAGTGTTAGCCCTTTATAAACTATATGTTGTCATATATAAATATACATGCATTATATAAATTATTAAACACAGGTTACATATAAAACATGGATATTAGCTGTATGATGTTATGTATTCTTACTTATGCTATATATATATATATGCCATGTTAATTTCTATCATAAACTTTTATAGCTTTATGTGCTTCAACCCGATTAGCTGTGTGTCTCTGGAAAAATTGTTTAGCCTTTCTGTGCTTAGTGAACTGTGTTTGATACAGTAAATATAACATAAGGCTTTCTTTAAAATACTTGAAATGATTTTTTAATAATGTTCATTTTAATTTAAATAAAAAGCTTTAGTTTGCTTATTTATTATTATTCTTCATTTTGTTCTTTTGAGATGGGGGGGGGAGGTTTTGAACTCATGACCCTCCTGCCTTTAGCCTCTGAGTGCTGGATTACAGGTGTGTGCCACCACACTGCACGCGGTGCTTGCTGAGCTACGGGCACACTGCTCATCTGTTGACACTGTAACCCTGTCTTCTTAGCATCCACGGATGCTCGGAAGCTTGTCTGTCTCCTCCCTCTCAGCCCATCCCTGACCCAGGAGTTCGTGTGCCAGCTGCCCTTTCCTAGTTTGTGGCTATTTAATTTTGCCAATTTTGTAGGCAAAGAAGGGTCTCTCTGTTCCATGGCAAAGGCTTTATTTCTGGAACTGTCTACCAGCTTATCCGTCTGCCAAGTGGACTCCAGCTTCGCTCTTTCTGTAGAAGAAGAACTAGGAACTGGACTGGGAGACAACTCAGTACCTAGGAAGCCCTGTGATAGGACGATCTGGGCAGGGAGGAGCCAGGAGGCTGGGAGTGGAGAGCAGGGTGGGGACCAGCAGTGCACTCGCTCTTGTCCCCAACACCATGCTGGGGCAACTTCCGGTTCCTAAACTCTGCTTTGCGGCTTTTTTAATGTGCATTTCCTCAGTGGTCCTCCTGAGAGTCTGCTGAGAGACATTTTACAGCGTGGGAATCTGCTGCAGATATCTACTGGGTGGCTCAGCAAGAAAGACAAGGAGACATTTTCACAGGTGCAAATCCTGCCAGACCTCAGCAGAGGGAACCACCTATCATGGTAAGCACGATACTGGACAGTGGAACCCTGACTGTCTGATCTCAGGTGTTTTTATTAATACCTAAGCTCCTCAGGTGTTCTATTAATAGCACGTGCAGATCATGAGCAATCAAACATCTTTTACATAAAGCCAAAACCTGCAGACAATACAATTGCCAAGGCCTAGGCAGCCCCTCACCCAACGATGCACAAAACAACCATTTTAAACATACCTGGAAATAAACTTCTGCGACAGGAAACTGTCTCTCAGAGGTCAGAGGCCAGTGATCTCCTGCCAGAGACCTGGTAACTGGAGCCTGGCTCTGAAGCTGAGGCTGCTGCCTTCCATCCCTTGTGTGGTCAGATGAAGAAAGGAACTTCAGGGGAGAGAGACTGGAGCAGTGAGGGCGGAAAGCTAGATGTGAACAGAAGAGTCTGAAGCTGGAGAGGTCCCACTTCAGCTGCCTTCATGCCTCTGCAGAGGGCTTCTGTCCCCTCAGAGTACCCCATTGGCCTCCTGGAGAAGCCAGCTAAAATCAGACCTGGAGCGAGCTGGAGTTCCAGGCCATGCACAGGGGGTTCATCTCAACAGGCCCTGGATGACCTGGGTGATGGCAGCCCCAGAACCAGGCACCCACCCTCTGTGCACAGATTTAATCTGGACATGAACAGCCGACCCATCACGGCAACCACCTCGCTGCCCCTCAGCCGAAATCAACACCCCACATGCTACATACTGGAGGGACAGCCAAACCACCAGCAACCAAGAGCCTCTCATGGGAGCTAGCAGCTGTAGTTCTGACCATCCCTTCACCTGCCTGGTTCTTAGGACCATGGGGCAACAGTGGATTCTTTACACGGTGTCATGGAATAGTCTTTATTCAGAAGAATCACACCCAAAAAGATGCTGCACAAACGGAAGGACCCCAGCCTGCACTGGGTCAGCTACCCCTTTTCCTCATAGGCATCCTCCTGTGTGACAGGCTAGTCTCTGCCTCGTGGAGCTTACAGCTTGGTTCCGTTGTGCGGTCCAGTGTGATGGATACCAAAGAGGTCACAGGATGCGTCCAGTGGGGACTGGGGTACCATCTTCATCACTATACTGATAATGTCACCTCCAGTAACCTTTTCCAGTATAGCTTTATTTCTTGGGAACGAAATAGCTATGAGAGGCTCAGGGCATTTCTGCCTGTAGGGTCTAGGAATAGACAAGCTGGGAGGAAATTTTGGTGGAAATCCACTCCCAAATGCATTTCTTTAGTGTGTCCAATTCTCAGCAGCACTGTCCCACGGGGAAGATATGCGGTACAATGCATCCCCCCTCCCCCCGGTTCACACACACGCACCACATCCTCATTCGTGGATTTAAGCACACACATGCACAAGCACGCGCAGTGTGAAAGAGAAAATTCCCATCATTTTTTCACAGGCTGTGGGAGGAGCCTGGCAGTACAAGCTTTCTGTTGATCTTGGAACAGGCTGGCATTAGCGAATTACCCCTCCCTGGAGCAGTCTGGACATTCCTGGCCTGTGTGCTGGGAAGAAAGGGGTGAAGGATTAGTTTCCTGTCCTCCGACGGGGCGGCGGGGAGGCAAGTCGTGGCGGTGAGCGAGCGTGTGCGTGCGCGCGTGTCTGTCCTGCAAGCTGGGTGGCTGGGCTTGGCAGGGCCCTACGGTGGCTGCAACTCATCCCTGGAGGTCTTCGTTGATGGTTTCTACAATGGAGAAGCACGTCCTTGGGTTGATTTTGTAAAATCCAGTCTCTTTATGTGTTGGTCACATCACTGAGGCAGTATGCCGGAGACAGGAGCCCTCTGTTTACCCCAGGAGAGAGAACCAAACTCATCTGTCACAGTCAGCTGAGAATGCCCAAGCAGGACTGACAGGCTGTGTTAGCCGCTGCCTTAGTGGTAGCGATGACGCCAACCACGTAGAGATCGTCTCTCTGGACTTTACGAATAGAGGCAAAGGGTGGGACTCCACTGACAGTAGTTGCCTGTGCTGGTGTCCCTGACGCGCCACCCACTAGCTGTGACAGCTGGGGCCAGTTCCTCAGCTCCTTGTGTCTGCTTCCTCCTGTGTAAAGCAAGGGTGGATGCTGGGTGTAATACTGAAGCTAGTCGCGAATGAAGGCTTCCGGGGCCTCACAGGTGCCGAATGGGAAGTAGAAAAGGGTCTGTCCTGTGCTGACCCTAAAGAAGCTGTGGTTCTTTATACAATACACCCTGTGCTCAACCCTCTCTGGATATTTTCCCTGTAAGATGCTGTGAAGGGCTTTCTATATCGTTCCCATGCAGGCCACGCATGTTGAGCGACTTGATTAAGGCTATTGACTGCGTACTGGATGAATATGGGCCAAAATTTGTTCCAAGCCAGTGAGCTCCTTGATGACGTAGGGAGTCCCATCCTGAGGTCACTCTCTACCTTTGCCTTGCAGTGTGGAGCAGGGGCAGGACAGTGGCTAGTGGCCTTTTGAAGATCACTGGGCTTTATATAGATAGGAGGTGGGGCAGAGTGCGTGCCTCTAGGTGGTAGTGTGGTAAGGAGCCCCTTGGGTGGGGGGTAATCAATTAATGGCTCACGTGCACTTGAAACAGATGGTCTTCTAGCACGGCTCGCCCTGTGCGGCATGGCGGCGTGTGCAAGGACGTGGGAGACAGGGCCTGCTAACTGAATTTGTAAAGTGGTGTGAGAGTAATGTGCTTACGTAAAACCAGTGGACCAAAAATACAGACTAAGAAAACCCAAAGTCCGCACAATTAGTAATAGGGAACAAACATGCTATTTTCCCTCATTTTTTTTCTTGACATTGCCACGAAGGGTTTCCTCTCATTCATCAGAGGCGAGAGCTTGCTGACAGTTGCCAGGAGCTTGGCTGGCAGTCTGGGGTGGGCTGGGGGGTGGGGTCAGGGGCCCAGGGACTTCCTAACTCCATGCCTGGCTCTGGGCCTGACTTGCTGGATTTGAACTCTGGCGGTTCGGGGTGAATCTAGCCTGTGTAGGGAATTCCAGCACTCTGCCCATCCAGCTACACCCTAGAGGGTTCTAGAAGGAGTCAGGCACTGTAGCCTGGTGGGTGAAGAGCTCTTGGCAGGGATTGGACTTTATGTGTGGAGTCTCCAATTTTCTCCTGACCTACCATCTTCCTGACTATCGTCTACGTGTGTGAGCTCTGGGGCAGCCTGCCTGCCATGTGGAGGGTGCCTGCTTCCTGCTCTGAGTCTGGTATACTGGCCTGTTATCCATCTATCATCTGTATCCTCTTTGTCTTACCTGCACTCTGGAAGCTTATGGTTTGCACGCCTGCTCTTGCAAAGGAGTCTTGGGGATATTGACTTACAGAACAAGAGAGCCACAGCTCAGAAGGCAGCCATCCTACTTGAACCAAAGGTCCTGAATTTAGGACAGTTCCATCAATGAGTTTCTTCCACGTTCTCCTGGGAACAGCCATCTGGGCCTCATGGAATAGCAGGATAGAAATTCTCAGATATAGAGCACTAAGTTAGCTACAGGGACCTAGGGAATGCCTGGCCCTTCCTGACTGAGGCACCACGGTGAGCATAAGCTTTCTCTGAGCCAAGGATTTCTGTTCCCTGCCCAGGAATAGAACTACACTGAGGTGCAGAAAAATCAAGGAAAGTAGGGATAAGAAAGTGATCAATTAATGTTTGTTATACCCATGTGTAGAGGAATGTTTGATCTTTTAATCCAGCAGCATGCTCACTCTAGGGTAGAAAGAATGTTGGTACACATCTTTAATCCCAGTATTCAGAAAGCAGTGGTGACATACACCTTTAATCCTGGTATTCAGAAGAAGTGGTGGTGTACACCTTTAGTCTGCAAAACAGAAACAGAGTGTGGAAGCACACACAGGTGTGTGGAACTCAGGAGGAGTCAGGGTCAGACAGGAAGTGATGTCTGAGGTGAATCAGATTGAAGGGCAGGAGATGACAAATCAGAGGAAGAGTTAGCAGAGTGAGAATATATCCAACTCTCACAATATAAAAGCAGGCTCTCAGCTCAGAGGGACAGTTAGAGAGGCAGTATGGAGGATTAGAGGCTAACAAGGACAAGACACAAAGACAATGAAGAGGTCTGACTGAGGATAAGGCAGAGAAGCAGAAAGGCTGACTCAGGCAGTTTGGAACAGTCAATCACAGAAGCAGTCTGAAGCAGGTGGTCAGACTGGGAAGTCTGAGGAGTCTGAGGGAGAGACACAGAGATGCTTGGCAGAAGAAGTCAGTACCAGATGGGAAGAGTGAGTCAGTTTGAAGCTGAGCAGAGCAGTTCCGTCTGAGGCAGTCAGAGAATCAGCCAGAGTCAGAAGAGTTCAATCAGAAACAGTCAGCTGGCTCAGAAGATCAGTTTGAACCAGTCAGCTTGGAGAAGAGTTTGATCCAGAACAGTGAAAAGAGTTGCGTTCAGAAGGAGCTAGTCAGAGTGGCTCAGTCAGGAGTAAGCCTCGGAGGTTTAAATGCTCTCAGATTGTATGGAGACAAAGGCTGAAGCCTTCCAGTTCCAGATCTAGGCTGAAAACTAAATTGCATGGAGGCTGAAATGCTCCAGGGCTCCAGGACTAGGACTGGGGATTCAATTGGCCAAAGAATAAATGCCTTTTACCCTGAATCAACATCTACATCTGGTGTCTACATCTGCACCCCTGCTATGTATGTGATGCTGTGCTAAATCATGGTGATTGGAAGCAAAGCAACCAGCCAGCCAGCAAACCAACTAACAGATTAACAAACATAACAACCAACCAACCAACTAACCAACCAGTTAACCAGTGTAATGACCAACCGATCAACCAAATAACCAGTCTGTTGGACAGTTTACCAACCGGCCTACCAGTGAATAAACTGACCAGCCAACAAACCAATCATCCAAGCAACATAATAACCAGCCAACCAACCTATCAACAAGCAAAATTTTTCAATTAACTAACCAGCTTACCAACTAACCAACCAATCAACTTACCCACTTATCTGGCAGTTAACAACTTGACCAATGAATTAATTTGCCAATAACCAACTAGCCAACATACCAGTCAACCAACTAGCTAACTCCCCATCCACCAACTACATGGTGGGCTGGGGTACTGGCCTGCTATCCAACTGAATGGGAGGTATTGCTTTGTTGGGGAGAGAGATGGAGGAATCCCACAGGCACAGGTGAGGTACCTCTGATAATTAGCAGAGGGAGAGAGTCATGAAGTGTTGGGCGATCTGAGAGAGCCCACACTAGCTCTTCCTAGTATGTGCATTTTAAAAGGACAGAGACAGGATGAAGAGCCTGTCATCAATCAATGAATCCAAACAGCAACGGGTATCAGGTGGTGCACCATGAATCAAGTGAAGGCGAGGAGGCGGGTTCATATTTGACCCCTGAATGACCTTAACACATGTAACCCCTTCTGAGATGGGATCTCCTATCAGTAGGGAGTTTCCTTCATTCCAGGGCTCCCACCTTGGTGCCAGGGGTTAGGCTGACTGCCTTCCCTTTCCTCTGAAAACTCAGCCTGGCCTTTGTGGAATCTCTAGTGGGAAGAAAAAGGATTGAGACCCTAGAACGAAAGTGACATGCGTGCAGTCTCTAAAATTTTCCATTAGGCAAGGTATTGCCGCAGGGTACTTAGTGTTTACTGAGAACACATTAATTCTGTCTCCTATGATATGGAAGTGCCTGCCACCATCAATGCTCCTGTTAAAACCTGCTCACCAGGTGTGGGGCTCATGCCTATAACCCCAGCATTTGGGAAGCCGAGGCAGGAGGATTATAAGTTGTACACAGACCCATCTTAAAAAAGAGGAGAAATTTGGTTGTCACCGTTGTGTTAGGAGATGGGAGAACTGAAAGGGACCAATGTGTTTCTCTTGAGACTAGAATACTTCTCTTGAAAGTGGGTGTGACAGTCAGTATTGGTTGCTAATGTGATAAAATCTAGCATCACCTAGGAGACAAACCTCTGGGTAAGTCTGTTAGGGAGCTTCTAGATTGGGTTAGTGGAGGCAGGAAGACCTACCTTAACTGCAGGTAGCAACATTCCGTGAGCTGGGGTCCCAGGTTGTATGGAAGGCAGGAGGCAAGCGGAGCCCAGGGACTCGTGCCTTTCTGCTGCTTCCTGAGTGCAGAGGACATGTGACCAACGTCCTTACACTCCCACTGCCGTGCCTTCCCAACCACAACAAACTGTGTCCCTTCAGACTGCGAGCCAGAATAAACCCTTCCCACCTGAAGCTGCTTCTCATCTTTTGTCACGGCACCGAGGAGCTTGTACAACGGGCGCATCCCACCGTCTGCTGTTCTCAAGGGTCTCTTGCAGGCGGCAGCTGGAGCTTCTACTTCCTGCCCCACCAAAGCTGCGTGAGCCCTTCACCTGAAGCTGGCACAGGACAGCACCCCAGTCTCCATGACTCTGGTTCTCTTCTGCGTTATCTGCTCTCACCCGTTTCTTTCTAGGCTACGGAAAACAGACTAAGATGCTGTTGTTTTTAATCTCGGCAGGTCTTAGCAACCTAGGAAACCTAGATGGGTTTCCTTCATGTGCGGAGTACAGGACAGACAACAGACTTCTTCAAGGCTGTGGCTGAGTTGGGTTTACAGCCAGCTGAGTTTCCCAAGGACCGGAGTTGCGTATGTGAAGTCTGGGTTTTCACCCCGTTTTAATAGTACATAACCTTCTGCAGGGACTCGCTCATTAATAGTGGCTGGGTGCCCTAGTGCTGTAGTCCTTTAGACACTGGCTCTGGCAAATCTGATTTTTACTGAAAACTACCCATTTCTTAACATTTAAAATGTTATCGAGCCATGTGGCCACTGCTGTCTCGGGCAGAAAACATCTTGCATGAATTTGCATTTTTAATTCTTGGCATTTTTATTTTGCTTCGGTTTCCAAAGAGCATTTTTTTTTTTCTTCTTGGGGGGAAAAAAATTTAAAGAAAGAAGGCAGCCCGCAGCAGGGCAGGAGTGCCAAGCGAACATAACCATAGTAGTAGTGTGTGTACCCTCACTGCTAATTGCACCAAGTTTTACCATGTACCCCTGAAGGGGAGCCTTCCCAACACTCTCTAAACCTGTCCTTTCAGTCACTTTTTGGGGTGACACATAGCTCCTTATGGGTGGCTCCTCCCCTGAGTGGCTGCTGGGAGACCGATTCAGGCCAGTGCATGGGTGCAGCACCATGGGCCTGGTCCTCAGATCAGATCTTGTGCTTTCTGACCGCCTGTCCCACTGCCGAGTACTCCAGGATCTTCCCACGACTGGATTTGAATGAGGTCAAATAGTGTTAGAGCTGCATGGGGCTTTTCCGGAACAGCGGGCCATGTCCTAGATGGGGAAACCGAGGCTGAAAGAAGGAAATGAGCATCATGTTTCCTTTAATGTCCAATGATAACAAACGCCTATCCAGGCCAAGCAACAGAGGAACTGGGCATGGTTCTGACCTAATCTCGAGGTTGGGCCAATCAAGGATGGGAAATTCCCCCACGGGGGATGTGCTGGGCAAGGGTCACTGTGAGTTCCCAGGTCAGGACACCTGGGTGTTTCCGACTCATCTCACAGTTCAGGGTGCTGAGGCAGGTCGGCTATGCCTCACCCATACTTCCAGACTGCTGTTCACTTGTAGACTGGAACGCTGGTACACCCAGGATGCAGAGCAAACACCCTCTGACTGCTGGACCCTGTGCTAGACACCAGGGCTCAATGGCGAGTGGAGACCTCCTCGCTTGGAAATAGCATTTTGGCTAGAGGAACATAGACGAAAACCAAACTGATAAGGGCGGGCATTCCGCAGTCCACCAACGCACAGAGAAGAATCAGGAGGGTGGTGAGAGGGAGGGGCTGAAGGAAGTCACCGAGAAGGTTCCAGAAGCCAACCAGGTGATCGGTGGACTAGACCCAGCTCCACTGGCCTCTGTTGTTGCTTGCTTGTGTGGACACAAGCAAGTTTCTCAGGGTCTCTGTGTTCCCACTTCCGCATCTATGTAATGGAACAGCGAGGGTATACACCACATAAGGTGGTTGTGCAAATGACAGAAAGCACACACATGATATATATGATGTACGCCACGCTTAGCCAAGCGCCTGACAGAGTACCCCTGGGTGTGCGCCGGGTGCTAGTCGGCACCTAGTGCCAGTGTTCGGATCACACATTGCGTCAACTCCTCTCTCCCTCCAGCGACTCTGCGGGGCCAGTCAGCTTGCTTTACGAAGTGTAGAAGCCACATTTGAATTTGTTAAAAAAAACAAAAAACAAAAAAACAACAAAAGCCCCAAACCAAACAAACACTGCGCCTCACAGGACGCTGTTTCCTTCAGCCCGCGCCTTCCACAATATGGTGTGACGGGCCGGGAAAGCTTGGCCGCAGATGGCGTGCTTGGTACCAGCCCTGTTTTCTAAATAGCGGGGTCCTGGGTGTGAATGGCACCGCTCAGCCACATGGTGCTGCCTGGCTGCCGGGTGTCTCCTACAGGAGCATGCTTCTTGGCCCTCTGCCCCAGGTCCGGCTCTTATTCTCCAGATGGTAGTCATCAGAATCTTCCAGAAGGTAGAAAGTGGGTGCTGATATTCAGGGTAGCCCCTCCTTCTGCCAAGGTCCCTCTTCAAGACTTGCTCCCCAACCTGTGGTGCCTTAGCAGTGGGCACGAACACCTATGGGGAGCCGTGGAATGACACCACCTCTCTAGTCACCAGGTGAGGTGGGGGCTTGAGGCTGGTTCCTCCAGATGTGGTCTTGAGGCTCGGGTTCCTTCCAGAAAAAGCGTGTCTTCTCAGGAGGAGTACTGAGTGCCCTGTGAAAGGCAGAAAGGTGCCTTGGAAAGTAGAATGATCATCTCCCCCTGGAAGAAGGTTCTCGACCTTCCTAATCTGCGACTCTTTAACACGGTTCCTCGCATTGTGGTGACCCCCCCCAGCCGTAAGTGATTTTCGTTGCTACGTCATAACTGCAATTTTGCTACTGTCATGAATCATAATGTAAATATCTGATATGTAGATCGTCCTAAAATGACCTAAGCGACCCCTGTGAAAGGGTCATTCAGCTCCCAAAGGGGTCACAACCTACAGGCTGAGAACCACTGCCCTGGACACACTGCCTGGCTGAGGCAGCCCATCCGGCCCGGCAGCGTACCACCTTGACCCTGAGTTCTAGGGTCTCTCTCTCTCTTTCTGTATGTATCACACACACACACACACACACACACACACACACACACACACACGCTTGAGACCAGAGGGCCATGTCAGGGGTCTTCCTCATTTATTTTTTGAGAGTGTCTCTCACTGAACCTGAAGGTCTCCATTTGACTAGATGGTTGTCCAGCTACCCTCAGAGAATCACTTGGCCTCTCCCTAGTGCTGGCTTACAGATGCGTGGGGCCATGCCTGGCTGTGGGGTGCTGGGTTTGCAGATGTGTGTGTGGGGCCTTGCCTGGCTGTGGGGTTCTTTTTATTTCCAACGTGGGCATTAGGGATTAAACGCAGATCTGTATGCTTGTTCGACAGGCACTTTATTGACTGAACCATCTCCTGACTCACCACAACCCACTCCTTATTCTATAGACAGAAGTCACGTACTTAGAGCAGAGGCACAGCCTGTCTACGGGGTACAGTGCCTACAAGGAGTTTACAGAATGAGCTCTGACTCACAATAAGCTGGGCTTTCGTTATCCTGTGCCCTGGAAACTTCGGGCAATGCCAGGGAATAGATTTCTTCTCTGAAATATTTTGTAGTCCTAACGTGTTAGACAATTTCTGTACTTATTCATAAATCTAAGAAGCTAATTTTCACCCTTAAGGTCACGTATCAGAAGCCAACCCTTCAGTTTGTGCTGTATCCGTATGGAATTTGTACCGTCTGGCCCCAGCATTTATGAACTCTGCAGGCGTCCGTTTGGAGAACAAATTCCTAACAGCCTGGCCCATGCTGGACCCTTGCTGCACTGGAGCAACCTGTGACTGGAAAGGCTCACGGGCGAAGCGTGAGTATCTCTGACCCCACCACTCAGGACCAAGGGCACAGGAATTCAAGGGCAGTATGGCTGAAACTTAATGTGTAGGCTACTTTTCACCAGGAAATATGGGCCCTTCTGTGACAACTGAAGGGTTGAATCTCAGCTTCCCCACTTGTTGGGTGGGTGAGGAGTTGTGTGAAGTCTTGATGCATTCCCTGCAAAGTGGAGACCCTAAAATCTCCCCATGTGGGTCCAGTGGGCTCATCTGGTTGGGCTCTGGCTGAGGCTGATCCGGTCCCACTCAGCCATTGACTTTGAGCTCCTTCCCTCCCTCCTGGCTTTTCCTTTTGGAAGCTTCAGTCAGTTTTGGCTCCTGAAGGCACTCGTCTCTCTCCCCATAGTAACCCGAGGAATGGCTTGCTAGACAAGAGCTAATGACAGCCATGACAGCCACGTATGCACAGCAGCTGTGGCAGAAGGAGATTCTAGTGTGTCCGTGTTGACATGGGTAGAACCCCTGAGATCATACAAGGGAGTAGGAAAACCTGATGGGATGTGGCCCAGGAAGCAGGAAGTGAAAATACAGCCTGGAACACGGCACAAGGCACAAGACTTGCCATGGCAAATCCCGAAGGACAGGACAGGCGCTGATCAGCGAGGGCAGATCTCGGTCCCCCACCCCTGATAGACTCGGAGTCTTTTGGCTTCTGAAGCAGGAGATGTTACATGGAACCACTCCAGGGACCACACTGAGGGACAGCTGATTCCCTCTTTCAGCCCATCTGCTTCCAGGTGGAGGCGGACTGCAAGCTCAGCAAATGCACTGTGACTTTCTCTCCCACTCAGTGGTGAAGGTCACAGTCAGGACTCTGTCCTGTGTGCAAAGAAAACCTGTATTTAAAGCTTAGAGTGACTCAGGGCTTGAATGTCCTTCACATCTTTCTCTTTTAAATGCTAAGTAGAGTTCGTGGAGGTGTGCATCAGCACCCCTGATTTTCAGAGGGAACATGGAGATCCCCACAGCCTCCAGTGGGACAACGTAAGCAATCTTGGTGCAACAAAGCAGTCTGGGGGAGGAAAGGATTTATTTCATCTTATAGCTTGCAGTCCATCACTGAGGGAGCCAGGGTAGGAACTCAAGGTAGGAAGCCTGGAGGCAGGAACTGAAGCAGAAACCATGGAGGAAGGCTGCTTACTGGCTTGCTGGATCACTCTGGCTCATGCTCAGCTACTTTTCTTATGTAGCCTAGGACCCTCTGCCTAGGGATGGTGCTGCCCATGGTGGGCTGGACCCTCGTCCACCAGTCATCAATCAAGACAGTCTCTTCCAGACATGGCCACAGGCCAATCTGGTTTGGGAAATTCCTCAATTGAGGTTCCCTTTTCCCAGTAACTTTGAATTATGTCAGGTTGACAACAAAATTAACCAGAACAGGGCTGATGGAGTAAAGGAGTGATGTGTGTATCAGAAACAAGTGGAGCCTTCTAGAGAAAAGAAGTTCTGGGGTTCCCACAATCCTATGGCACTGTGATAAGGACTTTTATTGGTGGGACTGTGGATTTCCTGGGTCTCTGACTTGGGTGGTATTATCAAGCTATGATGGTTAGTCTTGGTTGTCAACTTGACTACATCTGGATTTAGCCAAAACTCAAATATCTAGGCACACGTGTGACGGATATTTCTTAATTAAGTCATTTGGAGTGGGAAAACCCACTTTTCTTCCTGATCTTTGAGGTGGAAAGATCCACCTTTAATCTAGACCACACTGTCCGCTGACAGCCTTTATAAAGGACATGGAAAAAGGAAGTTTGGTTTCTTTGCCTGTTTGATTTTGCTCTTGTTAGTGAGTCCATTCCTTCACTGGAAGTAGAGCCTACATCTTTGGGATTCCAGTGTATACTGAAGACCAGCTGAGACATCCAGTCTTATGGGCAGAACCACTACTGGATTCTTGGGCCTTCCGTTGGTAGACAGCCGTTATTGGACTAGATAAACCACAGTCTATAAGCCACTCTAAGAAACCATATATATATTCATTCTATAAGTTCTGTTACTCTAGAGAACCCTAACTCACACACAAGTCCACCTGCAGAAGAGGCCCAGTGCTTTTCTCAGTGCTGGGAACTGAAGGTCTTCCACACAGCGAATGCTTTACCACTGGGCTTCATCCCTAGACCTGACCTGGGTTTAGAGCTCTGCTCATGCAGCACTGAAAGGCTTAGCCGTTTTGAGCATGTGGCCCCATGGTTTCATTTTGTTCTGGGCTCCACAGGTGACATGGCAGTCTTGCCTTAGAATGAAGGGGTGCAAGGCACTCTGACTGAGGGTTCTTTCACAGTCACACACTGGATGATTTCTGCAGCCGTGATCTTGTCAGCCCAGCACCCCAACATCCTTTCCCATGCACATGCTTCTCCCTTGAGTTCCTTCCACACAGATGGATTTCTCCACTGGAAGTCATCAGTGGACCTTGACCTACCTGCAGAGAAAGCCAGAGAAGGAAGTGCTCACCATTCAGAATCTAGATAAATAGTGTTTTGGTAACTTTTGCTGTGGCCTCCTTGCCCATGAGTGTAAGCTATACAAATGATACCCTATGTGTCATATACTCTACCAAGGAGTCTGAGAAAAGCAGCAGTTGAGATTTAAAAAACATAAGGATAAATAGCAGTGTCATGGTGCCTACTATAATCCTGACTCGGAGGAGGAAGAGGAGGAGGAGGGGGAGGAGGAGGAAGAGATGATAGGTGGATTCCTGAAAGTTTGAGGCAAGTCTGGTCTCCATATCAAATTCCAGGCTAGCCAGAGTCATAGAACAAGACCCTGTGTGTCAAACAAAGAAATAAACAATAGTATAAGTACATAAATAGTGATATGCTTTCAAAATGTCACTTATTATAATGGCAGGTCCCTGCATTTGAGGTTAAACAAAAAATGAATTGAAATTACGTGCTGGTTAGGTTAGGTTTTTTTTTTTAATTTTTTTTAACTTGGCACAATCTTGTGTCCTCTGTGAAGAAGGAATCTAATTGAGACAATGATTTCATCTTATTGTCTTGTAGGTGAGTCCTCAAGGGCATTTTGTCCATTAGTGATTGATGTGGGAGGACCCAGCCATTGTGGATGGTCATCCCTGAGCAGGTGGTCCTGAGTTGTATAAGAAATCAGGTTGAGCGAATTGTGGGGAGCAAGCTAGTAAGCAGTATTCCTCCATGGCCTCATATCAGTTCCTGCCACTAGGTTCCTGTTTGAGTTCCCTTCCTGTAAACTGAAATAAACCCTTTCCTTCCCAAGTTGCTGTTGGTCACAATGTGTATCACAGCAATAGAAAAAAAACAAGTAGAATGAAATGGAAAGCGTAACCTTTTAGTGAAGCCTACGTGTTCAGCCAGGCACAACTGCGAGAAGAACAGATGAATTAAAGTAGCGAGTCTTTGTAACTCTAGGACAAACTTGAAGGCATGAATTTTTGAAGACATGACTTTGGAGGCAGAGGCAGGAGGGTTACAGGTTCAAGGCCAAGCTGAGCCACACAATGAGTTCTTGTCTCAAAAAATTAAAAAAAAAAATCTCAGGTATATGCAGGATGAAGCTGTTTTCTAATGTCCATGAGGCTCTGAGTTCAATCCCTAGTGTAAAAAATGATTAAAGACACAGAAAATAGAAAGCAGAACTTAAGAAAATTTTAAGTTGAAGCGGGGTATTCCAACCTGTGGGATAGACATTTAAGATAATAGAAATAGCAGCTTTGAATGAAGCACAGAGATGTTAAATATGAAAGGAGTAGCTCCAATATGAGCTTAACAGGATGAAAATCATCGGAGTAGAAAAGAAACTGTGAAAGAGAATTCAAGAAGCATAGATAGAAAGCTAAGTTCTTACGTATATAAAGAAAGATGGATGACAGGCAACGAGGTGATATATAAAGTAGTAATAGATGAGACCTTTTCAGAAGACATGACGGTCTACACTTAGTCCCCCCTCGTGAAATTTCAGAGTGTCACTGGTAAAGAGAAATCACCAGGGCACCAGGGATTGAAATACACACTATCTTCAACAGAACAGCTGTCACACTGTCAGCCAGTTTCTCAAGATCAGCAACATATGCTAGGAGGAAACAAAAATACATCTTTGAGGTTGAGAGAAAATAACTGTGAATATACAGTTCCATTCTAATCAAACTATGATTTAAGGGGGCACGATAGCATAAAGATACTTTTAGATAATCAGAACATGGGATAGAAACTATATGCTTCTGTTACCTAACAAAATTATTAAATAAAACACTTAAGCAAGCAAAACATTCCAGAAGGAAGGAATGTGATATAAAAAAAAATATTGAAATGTAAAGATAAATGTTGGAGTGACTCAAAGAACAATTTTTAAACCAATAGTAGAAAACAAATGAATATAGAAAACTTGGTTTATCAACAAAAGAAATAAAAAAGGGAAAACATACAAAAAAGGCAAAAAGTTATCATGAAGATATAGAGTCATATATGTTAGTAAGTACAATAAACGTAATTAGGTTAAACTCACAACTAAAAATCAGAGACTTCAGACTACGTTAAAATCTTGTAAGTACATGTAGTAGCACACCCACAGTGTTGCTCAGTGAGGAGATACGGAGGCATTTCATGGGTGTAAACTCTGCCAGACTTCAGCAGAGGGAACCACTATCATGGCCAGTCCTGTACTGGACAGTGGAACCCCGAGTGTCTGAGCTCAGGTGTTTTTATTGATTCAGAACTCCTCAGGTATTCTACTGATAGCACATGCAGATCATCAGCAATCAAACATTTCCCACATAAACCCAACACCTGCAGACAATACAAAACACCAAGGCCTAGGTATCCAGTGCATATTTAACAGTGCATAAATCAATTAGTTTATGCATAACTTTTACAAGTATATGATAACATTTGAAAATTGAAGTGTAGAGAGGATATACAAGGTATTTCCTAACCAAAAGGATGTTAGTATATTGTCCTTAATAATGGATAAATAGAATTTAATATGAAGTTATTGCAGCAATATTTAAATTAAAGAGGTCTGTTTTACATTGATAAAAAGAATAACCCTCCAAAATAATATACCAATCACCAATTTGTACACATGGGATAGCTATATAGCTTTAAATTTTAAAGAACATTAATACCCCAAATGGCAAATGCAATTGATTATGTCTGCAATACTGATATGTTTTAATATTACGTGGTCTCCCAGAAATGGATTATTTGAGGAAAAAAATGAGAATACAAAACAAAACAAACAAAGAGCCCAACTCTTAAACAATTGAAAACTCAAACAAGAAGTCTAATCTGAAAGAATACTTATAGAAATCTGCTCTTTATGAACATAAATTATTCTCAGGTATACACTGATTATTCACAGGTAAGTTCAATGTATGTGTGTGAACCATTAAGAACATCTAAGCACATTACCAAGAGTAGTTACTACATAAACCCAACCTCCTACCGCATGAGCAGCTTGAAACACTAACAGCGAACAACAGTCCTTCCACGTGTATCTGGAGACATCAAATACAAAAGAAAAGGTTACAAACATCACACGAGAAAATCATGAGGGTACACACACATATGAAACTGAGGTACAATGAAGTCATTACAGATAAAAGCAGGGACGTGCAGGTAAATTTCAGCTTAGAGGGAATTTAATAGTTTCGTGTGCATTTATTAGGAAATAGGGAAGTACAGAAACAGATGGCTCAGGGAGTTTTTTCTGATAAGACCTATTTGTGAATATTACCTTCCTATTGTGTGCTTACATGGCTTCCTTTGTATGAAGCTCTCTCTCTCTCCCTCTCTCTCTCTCTTTCTGTGTATGTGTGTGTGTGTGTGTGTGTGAGAGAGAGAGATAGAGATCCATATATACAAACACACACACACACACACACACACACACACACATACACACAGATAAATATGATACACACATACAGCACATACACACACACACACACACACACACACACACACTGGGATAAACACTTATAGGCATGCACTTAGAGATACACAGGCATAAAGAGAAACATATATGGGCATAGATACACACACACAGAGAACTCGGATATCTGTATTTAAAAAAAAAAACTCTTGTATATATGTGTGTTTTGCCTGGATGTATGTGTTTTGCACGTGAGCCTGATGTCTTTGGAGGTCAAAAGGGCACCATCACCTGGAACTGGGATTACTGACACATCATGTGGGTGCTGGAAACTGAACCTGGGTTCTCTGCAAGAGCAGCAAGTGCTCTTAACTGCTGAGCAAATCATCTCTCCAGCCCTGGAGCACTTCTCCTTAGAGGACCATCATCTTCACCCTTCTGACTTCAGTCGGCCTTCATCATCTCCTCAGCTCCTGTCTCCAAACACAGGCAAACCGAGGTTTAGCATTTCAGAGTATGAACCCAGGGGTCTAGGCATTCAGTCTTCAATGCAGATCATCAGCTGATGTGTGATTGTAACTCTTTCTTATTAAATCAACAACAGAGAGAGACAGAGAGAAGAACATGCCTAAAGCTTTCTGTGGAGAAAGAGGGACTGCACACAGGACATCTGAGATGAGCAATGTCTCAGGCTCCCATCAAGCACCATTCATGCCAATTGATAACGTAAAGACATCTTTCATGCCTGGAAGAGGGGAAAGAAGTCTAACCTTGGTGGCTTAGAATTTTGTATCCTACAAGAAACCTTTCAAAAAGTGAAATAAAGACACTTCCAGCCTGACAAAAGCCAAGAAAATTTGTCATTCGTCTGTGCAAACCAGAAAGAGTATCAAATCAAGATTTCCACATGGAGGACAATCTTTCCATGCAGAACTCAAGTCTGTAGAGAAGGAAGACACCAGAAAATGACAACTCTGTTGATATGTGCTGTGTGTGACAGATTTTTTCCTGGGAGACACAACGCACACATGTCTACACACCCCAGATAGAAGATCCCTGGCTGATCAAAGTGCAGACACCACCAAAGTCCAACCTGGTGAGCCAGTGAGTTTTATTGGGATTACTTACAGGAGTATAGGTGAGGGGTCACTTACAGGAGCAGCAATGACCCAAAGACAGCTGCATCATCAAAGCCACCCCAGCATGGGTGACAGCTCACAAAGCTGGGAACCTGGAGCACACGGCACAGCCTGCATGCAGCTCAGCAGCTTGGAGAGTAACCAGTTCAGGAGCCTCAGTTGATTTGAACTTCTAGGCAGCTCAGCTGATTTCTGCTCCCTTCCAGGCTTCTTGGCTAGTCTGGGAGTCTCCTTTTCAGCTTGTCTTGTCTGAAGGTCTGAACACGACTCTCAGAAATCTTTCCTATTCATTCTCGGGAGAAACGAGCCTAGTGAATCTGATCAGCTTCAGGGACTTCTTGAAGCTATTTTTGAATCTTTCTGTCTTAAGTTCTCCTGCAGGACAGAATGTTTCAATCATGGGGGAATTTGCTACAATTCACATTGTTCAGAAAAGATAACTGGCTGATAAACATCAATCTATGGAGGATTGATAACAGAAATTAAATACAGCAAGAGAATGTAAAGGGTGCAGGGAGGAAACTCCAGGTAAGGTAAAGTCATGTCGGGCTACATGGCGTTTACAGAACCATGCTCTAAGCTCCAGGAAAACAATCAAATAAATGGAGGATTGGAGGTCATGCATCCGCTGCACTTACAAAACAGAAACAGGTTGGACACCTTTAATTTGAAATGTTTGGGACTGGGAACATGTCATTGGATCCCGGCGTCTTTGCATGTGTGTGGCGTGTGTGAGATATCTCGGGGATGTCATCCAAGTCAAAACAGGAACTTTGTGCTCAGCTTGGACCGCATTTAAAAAATATCATACGATATTTTAAAAATACCTCTTGTTCGTGAAACCGCGTTATTTCCCGCTGTGCTACCATTCAGAGCGCTGCAGACTCTTGAAGCATTTTGTAGTTTTGAATTAGGGATGTTTGACTTGCAGGAAAAATACCCATTAACACAGATGGAGGCAGGAGGAGGAGGACAAAACCAAGAAGAAAGAGGATCAGTATGAAAGACATCGAAGTAGGGCAGACTTAAATGCAAGCACGCCGGTGTCAGTTCTAAGTGGGCAGAACGCTCCGACTGAAAGGCGGTGGTCTCAGGGACTTCAAGTCGGAATAAACGGCAAAAAAAGAGAAAAAGGTCAAAGATAGACCAGTGATGACACAGAGGCCAAGGGCAAGGAAGCTGGGCGCTGTGGTCTTACCAGAGGACGCAGACGACACTGAAGACTGCAAGGAGCAAATGGCAGACTTTTCAACATGACGTAGCAGGTCTATGACGCTAATCACACCTTCCAGCTACACGAAGAAAAAGCTGCCACGGTGATACAGATGAGAACAGCATGCTGCGTGTGGGTGGTGGTGATGTGAAATCCGCTACCACGGGAGCTTAAAGAGAACCCTCAATCCGTGGGGCAAAATAGAGCCGTAGAGAAAGGAGACAATAATTTGAATGGAAAGAGGAATAAAACGAAAACATAAGATGTTTAAGGTTCAAGGGTTTTGGAGGGAAATGCTTTTAAACATTTCTATCAGAGAAAAGACAAAAGGCTTAAAAGTCCCAAAATTCCAACTTAAGATAGAAGGACCTGGGCATGGGATGCACACCTCAAATTCCAGCATTCGAGAGCATCAGGCCAACCCAGGCTGGACTCCCTCCCCTCAAACAAAACGCAACAACAGCAAGAAGCAAGCAGAAAATAAGCAAAAAGGACATCAGAGGAGCAGCAGGCAGCGAGACAGCGAGACAGAAATGTACAAAAATCAAAGTTTGTCCTCCCAGAGTGCGGTGTGTTGGGAGACCCCTGTATTGGTCAAGGGGGTATCTGGGATTGTCTGTTAAGTAGGAGTAAAGCAGAGGCTCTTTCTATGGAGCTTGCAGACATCCAAAAGACAGATGACACCACGAAACAATCTGCGGATGTGTAAAAGCTGGCCCTGGCTTGTAGTTCCTCAGAAGGCTGAGGCAGGAGGATCCCAAGTTCAAGGCCTGCCTCACTACAGGGAAGTTGTTTTCTTTCTTCCCTCTCTCCCCGGTCACATGGCTGAGCTGTTGGCCTCCAGCTCAGCCTTCAGGAAGGAAAGGAGTGGGTCAAAGCATCCTGGCAGGTCCCAGATCGGAGGACTAAGAGAGCGAATCAGACTCTTGGGAGAGGCTGTCAGAGGAGCATATCTCTCTTTTATTAAAGCAAGGGTGGTTACATTTATAGGGTACAGGCAGGGGAGGGTCTTTGGTACCCAGGGATGGAAGCCATTGGTTAAGACTGGAGTAGCTCCATTTGCATGTGGAGCTCAAGTCTAGCATCAAGGTCCTGCCAGGGCACCTTCTGCATAAGGTGTGGTCCCACAGGGAAAAGAGGAAGGCAGCTTATCAGTAAATGAACCCATCCCTAGGCTTCCAGCTACAGCGCAGATAAGCACCAACCAAGCCACATTCCTTTGCTAATACCTTTGCTGTGTACCTTCTGTGTAGCAGGCAATATTTAATATTTAGCTGGGTTCTGGCCAGGACTAAAAAGTGAGCACCCAAACTCCTACCTCTCTCAAGATAAGAAAGTCCTGGGTTCAAGGCCAGCTTCGACTCACTCTCAGCTCTAGGACAGCCCCACACAGGGAGAACTCAAGAACTGTTTGATCACCTAATTGAGGTTCTGTCTCAAAATGCAGATATATTGGTATCATTAACAAGATATGCTAAGACAGAGAGCTTGCCTAGTACACAGGCTTCAAACCTCAGTACAAGGGTTGGGGAGATACTAACAAATTATCTTGACGATATTAGTGCCAATAATTAAAAAAAAGACATTTGTTTTCGGTGTATGTTTTGCCTGCAAGTATGTATTTGTAGTGTGTATGTGTTGGTGCCTGTGGAGGCCAGAAGGAGGTGTCAGATCTCTTGGAACTGTAGCTACAGTGAGTGCTGGGAACCAAACCAGGCTCCAATGCAAGGACAGCAACTGCTCTTAATTGCTGAGCCATCTCTCCAGCCCATTAGTGCCAATAATTTAAATAACTTATGTAAACTGGACAAGTTCCTTGAAATGTGTAACTTGCTATAATAGATGTAAAGAAATTAAAGATATCAGTAATCACAATTCCGAGCCTAAATGGTTCAGCGGGCGAATTCAATTAAACATCTAAGTAAGAGATACTGATACTAACGTGTAAACTTTTTCATGAAACGTAAGGAAATGGAGTTATTGCTGTGATGGTGTGATGTGAACTGACATACAGAAAGTATAAAGGAAGTACAGGCCAGTTTACTTTGTGAATACCAAGGGAAAATCATTACAGGGTACTGTCACACCAGAAACATTACTTAACATTACTGTTAAGATTCAGGGTGGTTTTGACCTCAGAAAGCAGTCAACATACTTCATAATATTCTCAATGAAGTAAAGGAATATCATATAACTATTTTTAAAAAAATGCATAAAATCGTTTGACAATATTTCATATACACAGAATAATAAAAATAGTAGAAAACTGGAAGAAAATTGGAAGAAGAGGGGAAAAAAATTTAACACAAACATTCCTGAGGAAAACATGTACCAATACCACGCTTGATAATGAAAATGTCAATATTTTTCCTTGAGATCAATAACAGGTTGAGATGACCACACTCAGCATGTCTTTTCACGGACTAGAGATGCCAGACAGTGCGATAAAGCAAGAAAAAGAAGCAAAAGGCACAAAGATGGAAAGGGAAAGGTAAAGTCATCTTTATTTGAAGATGACACAAATATGTACATATAAATGATGAGTCTGCCAAAAATAGTTGGAGGTGATAAATCTGTTCTCTGTAGGATTCCAACATAGAGAATGCATTGCGCTTCTGTTACAGTTGCCTTCCAGTATCCATCGGGCACCCATCCGTCAGATCTATCTGGGTGCTAAAAATCTATGGAGTTCAAATCCCTTAGTGAATGGTTTAGTATTTGTGTATGACCTGCACACATCCTTCCGCTTGCTTAAGCCACCTTCAGAATACTGATAATTCTAATAAAATATAAACACTCTATACGCAGTTGCCATAACCATACGCTGACATGATTCTAAGGAATCATGTTAAGGGAAAAAAAATGTCTGTTCAGCACGGATCTCACCTCACCCCCCAGACATTTTTTACTGAATTTGCAAGTGAAAAGTGAAACTGTATCCACAAGAATGATTGGGAACAAATTAATGAAGTGTCAAACCCACAAAATATTACTGAAGGAAATGAATACCTAAATGCATGGAATGATCCATGAGACGGGGGGGGGGGGGGGGTGATGAGACACAAGGAAGACAGTTGTTGAGACACTGGAGTGGTTTTGTCCTTCTCTGACAAGACCCTATAACAACCTTTGTGAGATGCTCAATCTTCTGTAGTCATCTCTGGCTGCTGGACTGTCCCTGAGCACAGGTGAGAGCCTCATTTCATTTTCCTCCTCTTGGCTAGAAGCCTCTTCAATACAGTCAACATCTTCAAGGGCCTTCTTAGTCCGAAAGTCACACTGCATTGATTCCAACATCATTGATGGTTCTTTGCGTTCAAATCAAGAATCGGATTTGGACCAAACAGCAAAGACATGCATTTTTACAAGTCTCAGTGGTGGCCTACAGATTAACTGGAGCTGAAGGCTGGAACTGGGAACAATAAGGAGTTAGAGACATTTTAGGGATCCAAAAGACAAAGGTAAGGTGCCTTCATTCGCATCAGCGGATTAAGCCAGCGCCTCCTGCTACCTTGTGATCTGCATGTTCCTATAAGGATCAGGTGGGTGTCTCTGGGTCAGGGCACCCTGGCTAGTTACCCCACCAAGACTATGTGGTGACACTTTGTCTGCAAATTAGCAGCTGACACTCTGAGCAGCGTCTCTCTCACCTTTCCCCAAAGCCTGGGATGCTGGCGTAGTCTCAACTTTCAGCTCTCAATCCAAATGCTGTTGTCTCAGAATGTCCTTTCTAGATGAAGTTGGGTTTCTTTAAGTTCGTTTTTTTACCAGCACTCTGCTGATTTCATCGGGCGCATTATTGCCTCCAATTCTCTCCTTGCTCCCTCTGTGAAGAGCAGCAACCCCACCCCCTCCTGAAAGTGCAAACTCTCACCAACGGCTCCTTGCTGTCTATGCATTCCTTCCCCCTGAGACCTAAATGGGCATCTTGTAGACTCAACATTTGTGGACCAGGTGAACAAGTGTGTGCCCACGGCCACGACCCACCGAGGAGACAGAGCCAGGCTGGCTCTTTTGCAAGCGGGCTCCACCTAAAGTCCATAGGTGCATGCTGAGTCCTGTCTACTAGACAGACACACAGCACAACTGCAGTCAATAGAGGCGATTTGCCATTTATAACGTGAAAGCATGTTATAGAGATGACTCTAGATGAGTGGTTAGAGCAAAACGTAAGACGAAAGAGGGTTAGGAGTGGGGAGGCCAGCAGCCCCCTCCCCCACCGCTTTCTTCTCCTTCTTCCGATTCTTCCTCTTCCTCTTCTTCCTCCCCCCCTCCCTTCCCGCCTCTCCCTCCTCTTCCCCTCCCCTCTCCCCCTCTTCCTCCTCTGCCCACAGTCCAGCTTTGTCTTCCGCAGTGCTATCTCCAGGGCTGGGAGAGAGTCCTAAAAGGAAATGGGAGAAGCTTGCCTACAAAGCCCGGAGCCCTGGCATCTCTTTTGTTTTCGCCCAAGTCCGCGGCCACTGCCACCCCTCTTTCACACCGCGGGTGGATAATAAGCCCCCTTCTCAGGCATCAGACTGCTCTTATACATTTTAATGTGACCTTAGACGGCGCTTTTCAGAAATCACAGGGCCATCTGACTGCACTTGAGTTTGAATCGAGCTAATGGTATTCACCTCATCTTTAGATGCAAAATTGGAAGATAAAAGACCTTGATGTGAAAAGAAGGTGGGGGGGGGGGGATGTGTGAGAGCAGTGGGGGCTGGGTGGGTGGCAGGGGGCAGGAGGGGGAAGCAGATTAGAGATACTGCTTAAAAAAATTCTCGTGATTGCACGTTGATAACAAAATGTCTCCTCTTTTTCCAATTCCCCGTGGGCGCCAAGGATGTCCTTAATGCTTTTTAGTTTTAATGATAGAATCTCTTTATTCCTGGACCAAGAAAAAAAAAATGTTTCTGCAAATGTGGCTAGGAGATATGCTGACCTTTATCAAATCTTACTTTTTAAGAAATCAGATGCAACAGTCATTGTAATACACCAGGTCCACAAGATGAGAAAGTCAAGAGAGGCTGAGGGAGGGAGTGTCTGACGTGGCTTACATCCAATAAAGATTCTGTGCTCCCTTTTAAATGACTGGCGATCATCTTTCAGGTTCATAAGGGGCACCTGGATGATGGGGCACCCTTCGGGTGGGTGTCATCTTAAGATCAGAGAGAAAAACTTTCTAAACCAGGAGCACATTTGGATCCTGCCTGTGTCTCATGGACTCAGCCTCATCCAAATAGGGAGCCAAAGAGACGCAGAAAGAACCAGTGGGTGTGTGGGATCAGCCTCCTCCAAGGAAAGAAGTTCGGGAGGGAGCCCCTGCAACTCAAAGAAAAACAAATGTGTGTCCTCTGGAGACAGGCTGCCTGATTCCAGTTTTGACGTGCCTGCTGTCTGTCAAAGGCTACAGAGAATGCTTCCCGCCACTAGGACTCAGCCACCCCAGGATGGAGGAGGCCAGGTGGGCCATCCATCAGTAGCACACCTGGTCTGCCCAAAGGAGACAGTGACAGGGAGGGGCTGTGGACATCAGTGGGACCCCAGGGCACTGGGGAGAATGGGTCCCAGTTTTGAATTGCTCAGACAGGACCCAGGCCTCCGGGTGCATCTGTGCAGGGCATGTTTGTACGGATTCATCAGAGCAGAAGGAGTGATGGGCTGGGCTGGGTTAGCCCCTGGACTCTATAGGAGCTGTCTGCATCTAGGGGTTGAGTGCTCAGTGGTTCTAAGACACCCCCCCCCGCCCCGTGTGTGTGTGTGTGTGTGTGTGTGTGTGTGTGTGTGTGTGTGTGTGTGTGTTTTATCTGACTTCTATGGTGGGCATGCTAACTCAGATCCAACAGTGAAGGCACTACAGATGGGCTTTGACTTTTAATTTGTGTGTGTGTATGTGTGTGTGTATGTGTGTGTGTGCCTGTTTGCACTAATGCATCTGTGCATGGGGGTATGCATACTCATATGTGTTTATGTATGTAGAGGCCAAAGACAAACCTTGGCCATTGTTTCTCAGGCACTGCCTTCCTTATCTCTTTAAGACAGGGTCTCTCACTGGCCTGGAACTCTTCAAATAGGCTAGGCTGACTGGATAACACGGGATGTGCCTGTCTCATTCTCCCCAGGAGTACTGGTGTTACCATTGCTTGCCACCACATCTGGCTTTTAAAAAATGGACTCTGGCTATTGAACTCAGGTCCTCCTGTTTGCAAGGCAAACACCTAACTCACTGACTCATCTCCCTGGCCCTTTGATACTTTTGTTTTTCTAAAGATGTGAAAATATTGTTTGTTCCCACTCAAAGTGACCACTTTGCTCTGGGGACCCCGGGGGCTCTGAATGGCTTCAGACCAGCTAAACCTAGCCAGGGTGATTTCTGATGACCACTTCCAGTAGCATTTCCTGTGTCACCCTGGCTTGGGACAATCCTATGTGGCCCTGGTGAAAAATCCAGGGTCACCCGTAGCTCGTGACATTTCTGTAGCAGAATGTCACAAGTCCGCCTGAAGCTGGGATTTACTAGTGTCCAAATTTCACCCACACTGAGTACTCAGGACTGATACACATTAAAAAGAACTGTGATAATTTGCGTTCAGCTCCTGATTTACTTATGCTTAAGGAAACTCACAGAAACGTGTGGATGTTTGCTATGTGTGCAAGCGAATGAGTAAAAGCCACCATCGGAGTGAGCTGAGTGGGACCACAGAGCCAGTGAGGGCCACGCTTGAAAAGAGAAGGGAATGCTCGGCGAGTTGATGAGGGTGAGCCAGGCAGAGAGTGTCCTTAAGTCACAGACCGAATGCAGGCCCAGCTTCCTTATTGTACAGGTGATCTCCTTGGACCATAATCAGCCCAGGGGCAGAGGGATGACTGAGGTGACTCCCCTTCCGATGGCAGAGAGATAAAGTCTCTTAGAGGCAGACTTACTGAGAGTCTCCCGGGACAGAGCCAAACTCCAAACAGACTCCCACATTCCAAGTTCCGGTTCACTGGGACATTCCTCTGTCCCTTTTGGAGGCCTTGTCCTCAGGGCGTGGCCCTGCGGAAGGACAGGCTGGCTGGTTTCCTGAAAGGCACACCTGCAGAGTACATGGCCTGGCTTGTGCTGGGAATTCTCTTAGAGCAAGGGAGGTTCCCGCCCCTCAGGCCCTGGGAACTTTCTTCCCATTGCTTACCCGAGGCCTGAGGGGAACTGGCCCTGCCCCTCCTAACTTTGTCCTGACCAGTTCTCAAAAAATGCAGTCTTGGAGGGTGAAGGCTAGGGAGGGCCCCTTGGTCATTCTTTGGACTAGGGCCACCTTGTTTGAAAAATTCTTCGGGTTTGAAGGTCCCTTCCAGGGCCTCTGAGATCCTGGCCTGAGTTTCCCCAACCTGGTCTGGCTACCTTCATGAGGTGAGGGTGGGGCGGGTGTAGGGTGGGGCTCAGCTGTGTCACCTGCGGGGGCTGACTTCTCCCACCCCAGGAATGTGCTGACAGTGTTGGTTTTAGCGTCTCCCCCAAACCTCAAGGGCCCTCGCTCAGAGGGACTGAGGATTCGTGTCCCACAGCTGATGTGACTGTACCCGAGGAAGAGGGGGACTGCCATGGACAAAATCTGTTTCTAATTGCAGCCCGTACTGAGCTGGGAGAGGCCGGGGTCCCCTCCAGCTTCAGCTTCGAAGGGCTGTAGGTCTTCAGAGGAGGACAGGGGGCCCACGGCAGCCTCGTAAGAGGCAGAGATGACTGCTGCAGACTGTTGTAGATCACTTGATGGGGGCCTTGCCACAGCAAAGCTGGGTTTCTCGTCTACCCACCACAGCTGGGACTCTCTGGTTTAGTGAGCTGCTTTATGCATCGGACTGGGGACACAGCCAGAGTGGAGCAAGCGACCCACGGGAGGGTGTCCACTTGGCTGTGTTAGGTATAAGGATTTGAGTGGGTGGGTGTGTGCCTAGGCAGAGGACTGTCTAATATGCCTGCACCGGGAGCCAACCACCCCTCCCCCCGAAAGCAGCCCCGGGAGAGAAGACGCTCTGTATTTCACCATAAATATTTGGAGTGGAAATTGTCTTTGAAGATAAATGGTTTGGCTAGAAGCAAAGCCTGCCCTGTGGTGTTCCTGTGTGGAGACTAAGGATGGGAGGGGCGAGGAGTGAGTGACAGGAGGCTGGGACCCAGCTAAAAGGATCCGAGGGGTGTGGGGAAGACCTGCCAGCTCTGGGCAGCAGTGGTCGGGGAAGCGGGCTGGTTCTGGTGGCCTCGAGGACTGATGCTTCTGGGTTCTGAGTTGTGGGAAGATTAGACTTCCCCTGACAAGTGACTTACTCTCCCAGAGCCTCTTTTTCCTTCTCTGCAAAACTAGGAGGCGGGCTAAACCTCCCGGTATAGAGGTCAGGTTTAACTGACAATAGAATGTAATTCGCATCTCCGTGTGATTTTAAAAACAGCTTTATGGAGAAGAAATTCACATACCACACAACGTCCATTACAGTTTACAATTTAATGGGGCTTAGCGGCCAAAGACATGGTTCAAGCCTCACCACAGTCGGTTCTAGAACATTGCCTCATCTCAGTCCTTCAGAAATGCTTCACATCTACCTCCAGTGCTCTCCCGGCTCCAGCCCCACGCAGCCGCTGACATACCTTTGGTACTGACTGACTTCCCTAGTCTGGACTTCAGAAATGCATGGGGCTGTACCATGTACTTCTTCATGGCAGGCTTCCTTCACAGGGCAAAATGGTTTCAAGGCTCATCCGTGTCGCTGTATTCTGTTCTGTAGCTAGATAAGGCTTCTTCAATGTGTCCATTCACGAGTCAACTGGTATTTACCTTGGTTGTGCCTTTGGGTTATCATAGATACTGTGACTATGAGCACCCATATACAGGCTTTTGGGGAGGTCAGTTTTTATTTCTCAGACTGGAATTTTATTTCTCAGGATCCCTCCATTTCCATTCCATGTTGAATTGACTGAGGGAATGAGAGGGCTGGGTTCCCATTGACCTTCCCACTTGGACTTCACAAGTGGTTTCTATGCAGCCTCCAGATCAGACCCTCTGTACCCAGCAACTCCTGACAACTCCACACCGAGGCCAGCAAGTCCTTGCTTCTTCACAGTGTCTGTCCAGGTGGAACTCTAACCTTGCCTCCCCCACCCCTCCTTCAGGGACCCTTCTCCCCACTTCCAGACTTGGCACACCTGACCTGGCCTGCCCCTCACAGGCATTCTGGAAATGCCCCAACCACCCCAAGGGTGGCTTACCTGCTGGGTCTCTCACAGCACCTATACAGGTTGCCATGGAACCTATGTGGAGAAGTGAGTTTCAACTCAGACAGGCCTAACCTCTGGTTCTGCCACTTCTTTGCATCCTTCAGAATCTCCCAGTCAGACACTAGCTGTCCGTAGACTGTGAATAGATGAGAACATGTTATATGTAACAAAGGGGACCTTCTCTGTCCCCTGGGAAGCTGCAGGCAACGTGGTCTGTGTGGTCTTGGAAATATGTCTTTCATTCTGGTGGCCAACTAGGTGGGTGCAAGTTATAATACACGTGTTAGAGGGGTCAAGTTGAGGCTTCAAGAACTTTAGCTGCCAAGGCTTTGCACACCCATAGGAAGAGCTTGGAACAATTTATGTGGGGCTAGCCATAGTCACAACGTATAAAGGTCATGCCTCTCAAATGTGTCCTTGAAAACTTCAGGGAATCATGTGGGAAAAAGACTGGACTTTCTTCCTCTCTAGGGCCCAGCTGTTCAAAGGAGAAACAGGTAGAAGACTGCTGGGGACACTTGTCAGTACTCTGGACAGGAATAAATTCTGGAATCAGTTTTGGCCAAGAAAGAGCTACCTTGTTTGGAGGGAAGGCATTAGGGGGTCTCTAGACGACCCTTACGTGGAAGAGGGAGACATACACCCTTACGTGGAAGAGGGAGACATACAGCTCCTGGGCCTGATCTGGGGATGGAGCCCTTCCGCCTGCTGGTCGACCTTCCTTTATCTGGCTGAGTGGAGATCTTGGGTCTCAATGGTTCCACTTCTCCCAAAGCCCATCTCTCACCAGCAGCCTGGCCAGACCCTCACTGCCATGGTAGAGCAGGACAGTTAGGTTTTGCTCCTGTATCCAGTTTCCTTCTCCTCCTGCCTCAATGGCACCCAAGTCACAGAATCGTGCAGACCATGTAAAGGAGAGATCAAGGCCTTCACTGCACCCATGAAGAGAGAGCAAGGTCTCACTATGAGCTTGCCAGCTTCAGCTTCGGTAAACCTTTTCTTGGACCCCAAGATAATGTGTTTGCCTCTGCCAGCTATGGGGGAAATCAGGAGTACTTGGCAAAAGATTGACGTAGCTTGTGAATTTATTGTTAATCAATAAATTCCAATAGGGTAGAAAGACACAAACATATCCATTCATGTTCCTGACATAACATGCTCAATATAACTTTTCCATCATTCCCAGTAGAAACCCCGTCCCTATTAATGACAGCCGTCCTTCTCCTCCCGGCCCTGGGTGGTCACTTCTTTAGTCTACCAGTTTCTTGCCATCCTCCTCCACTTGATCTTTGGGAATATTTAAAAATAAATCCTTCAATACGCTAAGAGCACTGAGCTGAGGCCTGGGAAGTCTCACAGGCTGAGGGTCATTTAGGGAAAAGAAGGAAAGGAAGACTCCAAAGGAGTTATCCAGGGACTTGGATAAGTTAACCAGTGCCTAAGGGTGTGAGACTAGGAGGGAGGTTTTCAAGTCCCCCTCCCCACTCCTTTCCTGCCCCCTCCCTCTCTTCTCCCTTCCTTTATTGTTTATTTTTATATCTATCTATCTATCTATCTATCTATCTATCTATCTATCTATCTATCTATCTACCTGTCTGTCTATCTATCTATCTATCTATCTATCTATCTATCTATCTATCTATCTATCATCTATCTTTTTTTTGGAGACAGGGTTTCTCTGTTGTAACTCTGGCTGTCCTGCAACTCACTCTGTAGACCAGGCTGGCCTTGAGCTCCCAGAGATCCACCTGCCTCTGCCTCCCGAGTGCTGGGATTAAAGGCGAGCGCCACCACCGCTTGGCCTCCCTTCCTTTATTTTAAGACAGGTGTATACTGTGTTCCAGGCTGGCCTCCTAAGTGCTGAGGTTGTAAGTGTGAGATACCATGCTTGACAATGAGGCTTCTTTTGGAGATGTCTGGGCTGGACTTGGCGTCTTGGCCCTCTTGGACACCAGGAGGTTGGGTTGCTGTCTCCCTTCTCTAGTCAGGATGTAAGCTGCTTTCATTGCATGGGGTTCAGCAGCCCCTGGGGCCCACAACCAGTTCCCCATTCTGGTGAGGCTCTGATGATGACCAGATCTGATGTGGGATGGGAAACAGTATAGAGGGCAGAGGCAGGGGGCTGACAAATTTGCTGGTTTTGTTCCTAGGCAGAAGTTTGGCTAAAAATAAAGAAGAAAGAGAAAGTTTTAAATGCCAATATCTGGCCCCAAATATCAAGAAACAGGAAGGAGAAACATATGGGACATGGGAGTCAGACCTGGATTTGAGCCTTAGCCTTCTGGCCATCACTTGAGACAGGAGTTCCAAACCTTCACGGCTCAGTTTCCAAGTCAGAAAGAGAAGATAACGGAGTCGGCTGCCACACAGTCCCTCTCTTCAGAAGGAATACCATGCCACAGTCCTTTTTGGAGATAATCTTGAATTTTGTGCGTGCTGGGAACACCTGGGCACAGCTGATGAGGATGCCTGTGTGGCTACAGGGCGGACAGATTGCCTACTATTACTGTCCAGTTTTACCTGAGTATTCTCTTTTCAGCTAAAAACTCCTGTCCACCCCACAGATCCCAGCTCCTGTCAAAACTTCTCTTCTCTAGGCTTGTACATAGCCCTACATAAATGACAATCAGGCTGTGGCTTTTGTGCCTCCATGTTCTATAATGACTCAGAGAAGAGAGATGTGCTAAGTCATCTCCTGTCCCCGGGGACCCTCTGAGCTTCATCATGTACCAGTGAGTTTCCCACCATGCACATAGAACATCAGAAGGCATCATTTGAAGACAGCTATTTTAAATAGAGATCTGGCCTCTTTCCAGTCTTGTGCTGAATTCTCGGTGAAGACACAACTATGACTCAATTATAAGAAGCATTTTTATTGATCAGCAGACCTAAGGGCCCCGTAGGAAAGGGCACTATGCAATGTGACCCAAGCTGGAAGTGTTGTGGTGCTCCCCATCAACATCAGCAACATCTGTGCTTGTTACTACAGATGACAGTGGTCAGGGAACCAGGCTGTTCCTTTGGTTTTAGGTCAGTCAGTACAGCCTGTCTTTTTAGCTTACAGAAGATGTGCTAGGGGGATGCATGCTGTAGGCTGGGTACTTATTTATATAAATAAAGTTTTATTGGGGCATAAAAACAAACAGACATACAAACAAACAAACTCCTCTTCTATGAAGTGAACCAAGGAACCTTAGGAATTAGCAATTCCCATGCATTCAGAATGGAAATCTGCCTGTGATCTACATTTCACTCCTCTGCTGAGTCACGCCTATGTTCCAGATGAAAAAGTGCTTGATAAACCTCAGGTCTGCACTGGGCTTTGGTGACCTTGAGGTCTATGTCCTGCAGATGTTGTGGCCTATAGGGGAGAGTAATAGGTGTGTTCTTGGTAAGCACCATAGTGCTGGAACAGATCTGCCCTTCCACGAATGAGGCTCACCTCCAATGAATCCCATAGAATCTCATGCCTGGAGTGACCTTGGCAGGCAGGCCCAGGTCATTTCCAGTTTCTGGGAAAGAAGGGTGCTGTCTTCTCCCAGAATTCAGAGCAGCTGCCATGTGTGGAAGGCTGCCTCCCGAGTAGGTTTCAAGGACCACTGGGCTCTTCTCTCTCTCTCCTGCTTAGGACCTGGCTTGCCCAGCTCCGGATCTGTTTGTAAAAAAATAATTATTTGCTTAAAACATGTGAAGTGCTCCTGTAATTTTAATCGGTTTAATTTAAATTTTAAACGACAGATCTTCAACCTCTAATCACTTTGAGACTGAAGAGCTGTTCAGTAAATGTGAAGAGCTGTGGGTTGGAAATGATTACGTGTAGAACACCGAGGGGAGGAGATGGAGAAAGGAAAGATGGGGGGAAAGAGAGAGCAACTCAGACCCGAGTGCGAAGCCCTCCCTTGGGCTAAGCTACCATCAGGACAAGACTCAGCCATTTAGAAGAGACACTGCTGCCCACAGTCTAGTATGACTCTAATGATGAATCTGGACTCCAGTTTTATGTTTTAAATTGGCTTGAGACTTAGATGCACTGGGAGATTTACAGTCACTTATTAGGTTTACTGATTGAAAAATTCTGATAACTCTTCCTGTGCCAAACCGTATGTGTGTGTGTGTGTGTGTGTGTGTGCATTTGTTCATGCGTGCGTGTTTACCTGCACACATGGGACTTTATGCGTGTGTATGTACATGCAAATGTGTACACGTGCATACAGATATGTGTGTGCATATGCACTCATGCATACGAGGCTGTGTACCTTCTTGTGCATGTATGTGAACGTATTCACCCATGTGAGAGCCCCTGTTGGGCACTGGGAACACCCGGCACAGCTGGTGAGTCTAGGCTGTGCTGTGAAACATGACTTCCATGTGGCTGCAGGTGCCACGGGACCAGGAACCTCCCCGCATTCAGGTTCAGAGTCCTCTGCCTGCTGTGGACAGGCTGCCTGCTGCTGCCTCCCAGTCTTCTCCAGCGCTTCCCTTTCTCTCTGCATAGGAATGCCGGAAGAGCTAGAGGAACTAGACCTGTCTCTCACAGGCTTGGCTTCCAGTTTCACTCCTGTTAATCCTGGGCTGGCTACCACAGCGTTCCCAGTATGATTTTGCTCTTTTGAAACTAGAAATACATGACTGGGGGCTGGGACTCTCTTAGCGGGAGTGAGAGAGGGACCGTTGCCTAGCCTTTGAGTCCTGGCTTCACCAGCCTTGCTCTGGCTCCACAGTGGCCCCTGACTTTCCGTGCTCTTAACCTCTAGGGACCTCTAGTCCAGGTGTCCTCTGGCAGGGCTCCCACGTCCCTTTGCACTCTTCACAGAGAGCATGAATTGGATGTATCCCTAACACCTACCAATGGTCCGGGAGCTGAGCATAGCTCAAGTTGGGGGTTTCTGGAAGGGAAGGAAGCAGTCAGAGGTAGACCAGACAGATCAGGGTTCTGTACCAAGCACTGCATTTACAGAAGAAAAACAAACAAGCAAATAAACATGGCATTCAGCAGCAAGCCTTCATTTCATATTGTCAACAATGGAGTCAGCCATGGGACCCCAGGAGAGCCTTCAGTGGGCTTAACTGTGACAGGACACTGATGCCAATTGGCTTCATCAGGGTAGAACTTTCTGTTTTAAAGATGCCACCGTGAAAGAAACTCGAAGGCTGCATACTGAGGGAAGAAACTACAGCTCTCAGGGCAGGCAGAGGGTGCGGCTCCAGAAGACGGGGAGAGTCGCTCTTGTCTACCTCAGCAGATCATTCTTCCATTCACTGCTGAGACACACTGGTTTTCCAGATGTGGATGCACTGATCACACAGTATCGGGATTAGACCCGTTTACGTCTGTACCGATTTTATCAGAGATTCTTGAAATGCCAGGGTGGCATACGCTCCTGGTGGCCTAGACTGATTTTCTAAAAATCTGAATTTTTATTGGAATCTCACACAATGGGAGTAACACTTTCTGTAATTGTCTTTTCTTAAAGTCACATGTTTGCTTTGTCCGTATTTGGTTTGAATATTTTTGGTTTTTCGAGGCAGGGTTTCTCTGTCGTAACCCTGGCTGTCTTGGAACTCACTCTGTAGACCAGGCTGGCCCAGAACTCACAGAGATCCGCCTGCCTTGCCACCACCGCCTGGCATTTTGCCCATTTTTTAAAAGTACAACTGCTGAACATCTCTGATTGAGTAGGTATAGGTTATCTAGCGTGTCTTGTTCACACATCCCTGTGTCAACCATTTTATTTTCCTGACGGGACGGCCATGCTCAGTGCTTGTGCCCATTTTATCACAAAGAATACGAGGCAACCCGTGGTCTAGGGAGAGGATTCAACACAAATTGATTCTCCTGTCCTGTTCCGCTGAGAGTCAAGTGAGACAGCCCCCTTCTTGTTCTTGCACGCGAGCGTGCGTGACTGCCAGTGAGGATTCCTTCCATGACTGGCTTCTAACTCAGGCACTAGCAGTGTGGGGTTTTGCAGTCAGCAAAACTCCTCAACAGAGGAAAAGAGGCATATGACACCTTAGAGGGGCTATAAAAAGAGGTTTGCTCTCTGGAGCGCCACATTTTCATAACTTCTTACCCAGAGACTTTCTTTTCATATGTCTGCTAAAAAATTATTATTATCATCCTATGTGTGTGTGCATATGTGTTCACCACGGCATGTATGTGAGAGGATGACTTTGTGGAATCGCTTCTCTTTCTGCTTTACATGGGTTCTGGGGATTGAACTCGTGTCTCCAGCCTTAGGCGACGATTACCTTTACCTGCTGAGCCTTCTTGCTGGCTCCTGATTTTATTTTTTTAAAACCTCAGGCTGTTGCTGGGTGGCAGTGGCACACACCTTTAATCCCAGCACTCAGGAGGCAGAGGCAGGCGGATCTCTATGAGGCCAGCCTGGTCTCCGGAGTGAGTTCCAGGACAGCCAGAGTTACAACAGAGAAACAAACAAACAGATAAACAAAAAGCTACCAAACAAAAATCTAAGACTGTCCACAGGCACAGGGCTTGGGGTCCTTTTATTTCCTTTATTCTTAGTTATGATATGATTTCCACGTGCTTTATGTGCCTTCTGTGGTCTGTGTGGTGGCAGTCGGCGTCTCTGTTTACATGCTGGTATTCATGTGCTCTGACCCACCCACCCGCTGTTCAGCGGTTCCGCGCACCTTTGTACGCTCGTTTCCACGTGTCTCCCCAAAGGCTACCCTCCTGCATCTCCTTTGGTGCGGATCTGCCACTGAGCATCCATCCTCTCAGTCTGAAAATGTCTTCATTCTGCCTTTGGTGTCGAAGGATATTTTTGCTGGGGAATTCCAGCTTCGCGAATTTCCTTTGAATACCTTGTAGATCATGCTCTATTGTCTCGCCTTTGAGAAGACAGGTGTCAGTGTTCTTCTCGCTCTGTTGAAGACCGACTTTTTCTTTTTCTTTCTTTCAGACGTTAATGCTTTTTCTTTGTCTCTGATTTCAGTCGTATTAGTCTAACGTGAGTGGAGGCCCTTTGTGTTCATGAATTATATCTTAATTTTTTCTCGATGTATGTGCTACTTTTGGAACAGTCACTGTCTCCTACGTCTCCCCTCTTCCTCACTCTTTATCCTGTTTACCCAAGACTCCAGTTGCACAGACAGCAGACTTTTTCACAGTATTTCAGTATTTCTCATAATTTCTCTTTTTTTTTTCTCTATCCTCAGGACTCTCCACATGTCATTTGAGACTCTTCTGACATATCTCTCAGTTTACTGATTATTTCTCCACCTACATCTATGTATCAAACCTTCCCATTGGGCTTTTGATTTCTGTTTCTCAGTTTTCCAGTCTTGGATTTACGTTTGATTAATTTTAAATAGTTCTGGTTCTCTGATATAATCCCCCAATCTTTCCTTTTTTCTTCCTTTTTCTTTTTGAGACAGGGTTTCTCTGTTGTAACTCGGGCTGTCCTGGAACTCACCCTGTAGACCAGGCTGCAAGTGAACTCACAGAGATCCACCTGCCTCTGCCTCCTGAGAGCTGGGACTAAAGGCGTGCGCCACCACCACTCGGCTTCCATAGTTACTTTTACAGTCAGGATCTACTGTTGCCTCCATCTGGAAGGCCTGCGGGGAGCTTCCAGTATGTTGTGTGCCTTTTTTTTTCATGCCTGTAGCATCTCACAGGGTCCTTGATGGTCAGTTCACAGCAACCAGAGAGCAGCCAAAACCAGTGCTTCAATTTTTCTCTTCTTGCCACTCGCCTGGTCGGGATAGAGAAGCATCAATGCACATTGGTAATCTGTGATGTAAAAATCTTCTGGGTACCAGGAACAAAGGGACAAAGATCCTGTGCTAATTCCTCCTTCATAGCAGTGGGGGAGACAGGTAGTAGACCCACAAGTAGGGGTGTGTGTGTATACACGCACCTGTGCCTCTTCCTGTACATTTAGAGATGAGTGGGTGGCGAGAGGGAAGAGGAAGGGGAGAGGTTGAGATTGAACATTGTCGTAGTCTCCCAATGGGCAAGCGTGAGTTTATTGAGCATAGACTTTGTACGGTTACACAGAGTCTGAGAAAGGACTCAAACCCAGCTCTGTCCAGATGCAGCAGCCTGTGTGGACGCTCCCCACCTCAGGCAAGTTAGGAAGAGGCTGGATACTCCGTGCAGCAGGACCAAGTGGGCGCCCGGCCTTTAAGAACTCAGTGTGGTGCGGTGATGTCTTTCTATGGACAAAAAGAAATCTCAAAAGGAAGTGAAAATCTGTTGCCTTGGAGAAGTTTGAGAAGAAACCAGATAAAGTGCGTGGGCAGGAATTCACTTAGTCTGGGTTGCCGCACGGGGCCTGGTGGGCTCTGAGTCCCCTGTCCCCTGAGGATGGGGCACTGGCCTGCCTCATCAAGGGAGACTCCCCCCACTTTTCCCGAGTGGCTGGGCAGTTGTCCCGGGCAGACGGCAGTGGGTTGGCATCTTTTTCTGACAAACTCTGTGGCCCTGAGCCTTATCTTCTTACTTATTGTGATTATGCTCACAGGAAGGGCTGTACACCCAACAGATTGCTCATCATTCTGGAGCCTGTACTTACCCCAGTTCCTGTATTGAGAGAGAAGAAAAGGGAGGGGGGGTTCCTCTGTGAAGAAAACATTTTTATCTGCCTCGTCATTACAGAACAGGATCATGTTGTATTCAGTCCACCATGCAGAATCGATGCTAACAGCATCCTCAGTGACATCCCTCCTTCATTGCCTCGGGCAGAGGCAGCCCTCATAGATAACTGCGAGAGGAAACGTGTACCACGGAACAGGGAAGGGTGGAGCGGTGGCTTTTACCTCTTCTCCTCCTGCAGGAGCACCCTGATGTCATGTCTGCTTCCCCAGCTATTTGAGGTCTCCTTGGATAAGTCGCTTCGTAGATCTGAGCTTTGGTCTTTCACTCTTCTCCCGACTGGCTCAGGCGGGCTCAGGCAAGGCCTTCTGGGAGGTGGTGGTCAGCTGGGCTGGGGAAAAAGCAACTCTCAGTGTTTCTTCTCTTGCATGAATTCCTCATAGCGGCTGCTGGCTATTGGCTGGGATTCCGGGATGGTTCTCATGACGGAGTCTCAGAAGTCACACAGCTTTGCACTCGCTGTTGTCCACTGTTAGACCTTATTGAGTTCATCCACAATCACAGGTTCAGCTTCTGCTGGGGCACAGTGAGTCTGTGGGGTGGAGGATGCCTTTGGAGAACACAGTCCGTCATCCTGAGGATAATGACAACTGGTATTTGGGTCCCTGTGAGAATTAATGAAATGACCTTGATAGGGAATGGGGTCTAGGGAGAATCCAAAATCTTGGTTCCCTTTGTGATTCTAGAGTTCTCTATCTTCAAGGCAAGTGGGGAAGGCTCTGGCAAGTCCCTATCCCAGGGCCTGATTGATGTGAGTGTTGGAGCCCGCTGAGGTTTGGAGGTGTACACATAGATCTGTGTGGGTGGGCACCCCTCAAAGATGGCATTCTGTCAGCAAACTTGGCCTTCTACATGAGATGCTCAGGTTAGGTGAAGACTGGATAGGCCAGACTGCAGATCACAAGGGATCTCCCACAGTCCTTTGCTTCAGTTTGACTGGAGGGTTTATTCATACATGGTTCTCATTAGTGGGATATAATGTGTGAGCCAAGAATGTAGATGGTACAATACGTGGGATAGCATGAACTCAGGGCTCGGAAGATGTGGGCCTGGGTTGTGGGTTGTGATCCAGTTCATTAACTGGAAACCCAAAGAAGTCAAGACATGACTCTGAGCATCATTTTCTTGTTTGTAAGGGGATGATGATGTTCTCTGGTGACAGACAGTTCTCTCTGCCAGGCCATACAGACAGTGATCTGCAGGTGAGCCTGGCTTGCTCTGCGCGGCCTTGATGGCCACCACTGGGCAAACCTGATAGGAGAGAGGACATAGAGGGAGGAGGGCCGGCGTGTGATGGGGAGATCTCTGGCAAAGTGTGCTCCCTTCCAACTTCTTGGAGCCTTTCTGAAGAGTACTGAGGGCTCCCCACTCTCTCAGCAACTTCTTAGAGACGCTCCCTTTCACATGCCAGAGGTCCCAATCTGGTAGTGAGATCGTCCTAGGGGTACAGGGCAGGTTTCTCCTACCCCACACGGCAATATGGCGGTCAAGATCCATTCACTGATGTAGGTGGAGTGGGCCTGCAGGTCCTGAGGTGGCACAGGTGGTGGAGATGTTTCCCCGAGTTCTAGTCAGTGGTCAGCACCTAAGCAACCTCTCCTTCCCGTGGCCTTGTAGGCCATGGGTGAGGTAGAAAGTTTGCCCTGGGAACCAGATGAAACTGGTCACCATTCCAGTCACTTGTACTGGCTGTGAGAGTTTGGTCAGCTGCCCATTTTGTCTGAGCCTCGTTTTGTTTATCCGTAAAATGGGACTCCTGACACCTGCCTCCCAGCCCAACTGTGTGAAGAAAATGTGTGAGCTGAAGTCTGGGTAGCTTAGTACTGACTTAAAAAGTACTGGCTCAGTACTGAGTCCTCAGATGCCATTCCTGGTGCCAGAATGGGCTAAGTAAGAGCCAGTGCTTGGGGAGTGGCGCTGATGGCTAGGTAGGCAAATAAGTATGCATTCTAAACCATGCTTATGGAATCAAAAGGACCACACTGGGAGCGGAGGTGTGCTCCGGGCAGAGCTGATGCTCTGGATCGGGGCATGATGAGATCGTCTGATGTGCAGGCTTTGGGGAAGGAGTGAGCACACTGGGACTGCCAGCGGAAGAACACTGGACAGCAGAGGCAGTCAGGAGACACCCACATTGGATGTATTTCAGTCCTAAGAAGATCAAGCAGACAAGAGGAGGCAGGAGGGACCACACAGTTGAGTGAAGGGACAGGAAGCGACCAGGCAGACACGGACTTGCAGGCTGCCATGAGTAAGTTAACTTGAAATATCTGAGACAGGAAGCCAAGGGTGTGCGAAGGCAGGACTGGTCCCATCCTCACCATGCCTTATGATTTACCCACCTTTCAATAACTGTAAAAAAAAAAAAAAAAAGTCCTTCAAATAAACTTTTCAGTTGCTCCACTTACTTCCTCTTGACTCAAGAACAATGTAAGAGCTTTGCTCTTACCCCGTGTTTAGAAGCAGTGCAGGCTCCTTGTCTCCTTCTTGACCACAGCTCCAGGGACCCTCACAATAATCCTCATGAAGCCATGGTCCCCATGTTCACTGAGTGAAGCAGAAACTAAGGTACAGGGAGGCAGAAGGCCCAGCTTCATGTAGCTTGCAGCAAAAGTAGACAGGACTCAATCCTGGGCTGGCCGACATTGTCTTGATGCCAGCCGGGGCTGTCCAGTCCTGGAACCTTGTCCCCTAAAAGTCTCACTCTCCCCTTTTCTGTCCCCTCCAGCATCGGTTGTATGTATGGGGGACGGTGGGTGGTGTGGGAGACACGGGCATTCCTATCACCTGCCAGCCTTGACGGGGCTAAGTGTATTTCTTTTAGCGCTGATGAACATAATTTAGAAGAGAAGTTGCCTCCTTGCTCCTGGTGTCAAATGAAAACGAGAAGGTAAGACGGGCCGCACGTTTGGCAAGGGATTTTTGGGCCGAATAACACTGGGGCCCCGCTGCCCTTAGCGATGTCTCACGTGGGTTTCATCCTCATCAGAGAGCAAAGTGCCAGCAAGGAAGGCAACGGATGTGAGGGGCTGGACTGTCGAATACTGAACGCTCTGACACCAGGCAGGTGTGGATGTTTCCAGAACTCAGTGTGGGTGCTTGGCCATCAAGCGGAACTCGCGCTTCAGGGACCATGTGCGCCACTCAGAAGTTTCTTCAACAGAAGTCCAGATCCCTCGGCCACACTTCCGGAGGCTCTGTTTCACTCTAAGGTAGCTGGAATTGTTTGAAGGAGAAATCCCCACGGGCCCATGTCTTTGAACACTTGGGCCCCAGTTGGTGGCGCTGTTTGGGGAGGCTGGGGAGCCTTTAGGAGGTGGAGCTTGCTGGAGGAAGTAACGTCATTGGGGTTGGGCTTTGAGGGTTTATAGCCTCGTGCCACTTCTGGTGCCTTGTTTCTGCTTCAGGGCGGACCAAGGAGAATGTGATCAGTCAGTTTCCTACTCCCGCCTATTTCATGCCTTTCGAGATCCACTCAGACACCAGGTCTTCAAAGAAGTCTCCTTGTGCTCCTGTTTGCTGCTGTGATCCCCTCGGTGGGAACCTCTCTCATTGCATTGAAGCAGGCTGTCTGTGGCCCTCCCTTCCATGGAAGGGCCAGCCTTGCCCTTTCTCAAAGCTCCAGGGCCCAGGACCAATACTTTTACAAGGTGAGAACACTAGAGCCATGTTACATGCCGTTCCTTGACTTCCCAATATGCAATAAGCATTTCCCCAAAGTCCAGAAATCCTTCATTGTCCTTGTATTACGACTGTCTAATATTCTGCAGAGCTGTGGCTCTGTGAAGTTTGTCATGCCCCCCTTTTGCCATAATAAATATTACTGGGGTGAACATCTTCGTTTCCCAGGTTGGTATAAGGAGCTCTTGCAGATTAACAAGAAAATCACGAGATTCTGGTAGTGAACACTTTTAATCTCTCGTTTCAGTAAGACAGCACACACTCTGAAGATTCACAGGACAGTGCTTGGCCTCAAGTTATTGACCACAAAATAAAATGACACCTTAGCTTTACCTGTTAAATTAGCAAGAGCAAAAATTAATGCTCATTATGAGGGCGACATAAGGAATCAGGCGTACTTGTTCAAACACTTACTTCAGTAGTGGAAATGTGAACAATTTGGCAAAGAGTTGAAAAATCAATAACCCTCCTCCTTGAAAGACTGCTCTTGTTAGTTTATTATTATAGATTTTTTTGGAGACAGGGTCTCTCTATGAAGCTCAGGTTGGCCTCAAACTTGTAATCTTATTGCTTCAACCTCCAGAGAACAGATGTGTGCCACCACAGCCAGCTCTGGAACAGTGTGTTGAAGCAGAGATTTCTCATACATGTTGGAAGAATATGTTCGTGATGCCCCTTAAGGGGACAAAGTTCTATGTACAGAAAAGATGGTTTCTACTGGAGGGCTGGAAGTGAGGCTGTTGACCTTGGACTTGTAGAGCTGCTTGTCCAGCCGGTGGGAGTGTGGAGTGTAGAGACAGCTTTCCTAGCTTGTCCACTTGCATCTGTGTGTGCCTGTCTGCTTGGTTCTTGGATGCTTATGGCAGGATGAAAGAAAAATAGACAGGCACTTGGGGTGTCAAAGCAAGAGCTTGGAAGGACTTCAGATCATGAAGGGCTTTCTTGGCCCCACTGAGGGACCCTGAAGATGTTGGGGTGACTCTGCGTTAGAGAAATGATTCAGAGACTTTGAACTTTAAAAAGACCTTACTGGCTGCTGGGTGGACACCGGAGCCAGGGAAGCCAGGTATGAGGTTGTCAGAATTCTCTTGGAGAGAAATATAGAAGCAGTTCCTTGTGAAGGGAACTGGATGGAGAGGAGGTAGACCCCATAATTTTAGAACTTCCCCTCAGCTTTTCTCCACATGCCTCCACCAGGCCCCTTCCTCAGGGCATCAAGCAGTCTGCTGTGTCCCCTTGTAGTACCCAGAGTCCTCTAGAAGCCTGAGGTGCCTCCATTAGCACGACACGTTACAAAGCTCACTAATTGCGCGCTGGCTAATTGCATAATGTGTTTATCTGCCTAGTGGATTGAGGCCCAAACATTGCTCCATGTAGGATAATTATGCTGGATAAGTGAATGACTGGAATGGTTACAAGATTCTGTCCCTTGGTCGATCTCCTTTCTCAGAAGACAGCCGCTGTGTGGGGTAAAACAGAAGACAAAAAAATATCTCTGGGGCTTGTGCAACATGGCGTCAGGCAGGCTTGTGGTGTTTCAAAGAGGAACATGCAAAATATTAAGTTTGGATAAAAAAGAGCATACAACTGTTCTGTCCTTGACATGCATATGTTCCGCCTGATGATTGGCAGGGCTCAGTTTGCTCTTGCCTGCTTCCAGCCGAGCAGTGCTTCTCATTTTCAGCTCAGGCTTGTGCACGCTATGAAGGCCCTGTGAGCTTCAGGCATGGTCTACTCATAGCTCCAGGGGGTGTGGCTGGATCTCAGGGTCTGCTGTGTCAGTTTAGGGTCATATTGTGGGAAGTCTAAGAGGTAGAGCAGATGAAGCGAGATGCTGAGATGGTCACCTCTTCTCATTCTCTCTGACAGGCCCAGTGGAAGCTCAGTGCTAGGTATAGGGAGGTTCCCAGGGCATGGAGGACACACTCTTTGCATGAATTTGTTGTCCTAGTGAGCATTAGCCGTCAACCTGACACAACCTAGACTCATGGGAAAAGAGGCTCAGCTGAATAGTGTCTTTATCAAGTTGGTCTCTGGCCAAGTCTGTGAGGGATTGTCTTGATTATTAGTTGATGCAGGAGTGCCCAGCCCTCTGTGGGTGGCACCATTCCCTTGGCATGTTGGTCTGGGCTGTATAAGAAAGATAGCTGATGTGAACCTGAGCGAGCTGGCCGGGAACGGTCCTCCATGGCATTTGTATTAAGTTCCTGCCTTGAGTTCCTGCCCTGACTTCTCTCAACGACGGACTGCAGTCTTAAAGCGGAAAAAAACCTTTTCCTTCTCTAAGCTGGTTTTGGTCATGGAGTTCCATGACAGCAACAGGATAAAGCCGGAACACTCGGTGAGACACAGTGATGGCGTGGGGTGGGGGTGGGGTGGAGGGAGGGGGGACCACTGAAGGTAGAACAGACAGGTGCCGTGAGACAAATGATTTTAGCCTTAAATGCTGCTTCCATTTCCATGCTTCTCAGAAGGGATTTGAGGCTCAGAGAGGCCATGCATTGCTCTGGGGGAGGGGGACTGTCTCACACACAGCAAGAGGTGCCCGAAGCTCACTCTCCCATTGTGCAGGGGGCGGGGGGGGCACCTGCCATATGTGGTGCAGGTGGAGCTGTGAGCTGTAGCTGTGGGAGGTTACGCAGAAACCGTTCGCTGTCTGTGTTGTACAGGCTCTGAGCTCTGCACCTTGCTGGAATCTTCCTGAAGTGGATCACCACCAGCTGCCTTCACCCAGCTCCTCACCATGGGCACCTCCCATTCCAAGACCTTCCTTGCCTGTGGGTCCCTGCTCTCACATGGGGTGGGCCTATTAGTAGGATTCTCACCAGGCCTTGGTAGGGCAGAGCTTTCTGGCTTCTACAGCATTGACATGAAAGACTGAATGGTCTGTAGACCAGGCCAGCGTCTTGGGCAGGGGTCCTGGCCTGCACTGACCACCTCCTACCTGCATACCTTTAGATAAGTTCTGGCTCCATGATCCTCAGTGCTCTTACCTGTCCAATGGGCACACAGTGTATCCCACTCTGGTAGTTGGTAAGGATGAAACAGTGCAATGAACACAGGGTGTGATACGGTGCCTGTTTTCTGGGATGCGGTCTGTCTTAGGCACGTTGCCGTTACTGTGAGGCTCCTTGTCATCATCATGCTGCATGGTGTCTGCACACGCGTGTCTGCACACATACAAGGCTGTGAGTTCAAGGTCAAGGTTGACGCTTGGGCTGGCAGCTGGCTGATGATCTCTGACTTGTGAGGGAGAGTTGTCCTAGGCTTCTCTGCTTGGCTGGACAATGGCCTTTTTAAATCTTCACATGGTCTTCTTCTATGGACATCTGCATCTAGACTGCATTACAGAAGGCCACCAGCCGTCACTGGGTTACGGTGCAGCCTGACGGCCCTAGCTGAGTTACCTCTGCAAGGCCTCTGCACATCCAAACACAGCCGTGTCTGAGGTTCCTGTGAGGAGACATTTGGGTTGTAACACTAGAACCCTGAGGACCAGCGCGGAGTCAGGGAATGCGAAGTCCACTGTGAGGAGCTGGACCACAGGACCTCGGAGGCAGAGCCTGGATGCTGAGTCAGCTTGGAAAGATCTGGAAACTTTGGCAGGCAGCAGGTAGGCAGGTGGGAGGGCAGGGCTGGGCAGCAGCTTGGTGATTGCCCATGTGGGCGGGTGTAGGGCACATCCCGGGCCTCCTTATGCTGAGCTCAGGAAGCACAGACTATAGAGAAGGCTGCCATTGTGCCCAGTAGGTGCCTCGTGAGCTTCAGGGGGCAGAGGCTGCACGGTGGGCGGGGCTACACCGTCGGGTGGGGGGCTCCAATCTGAAGACCATGGCAACCCAGAAGTCAGGGACAAGGTCAGACTTAGACTCTGCCAGGTTTACCCTTTCCTCTAGTCCCTTGTGACCTTGCTGGGCACACATAGGTTGACAGGCTCTTTACGGAGGGTCCTTGGACTCTGGAGTCATGCCATGGGTGACAAGCTCACTGATCTTGACCATGTTTTTCAACACCTCTGGGACTTGTTTTCTCTACTTTGCAATGGGGATGTGCCCGCTAGGGTGCGGGGAGGGCGATATGGCATAAGAGTCACTTAGTACTCAATCAAAATCAGCCCTGGTGTTGGAGGGCAGTGAGGGAGGAGAAAGAGAAAGAGAGAAGCAAATAGAGAAGGAAAGAAAGGGCAAAGGAAGAAAGGAGAGAGCCAGATAGAGCTATATGGCTGGTTCAGGATAGTTGGTAAGACCAGGAGTGTCCCCGAACCCCACATCCTCGGCCCTAGCGGTCTGCAGCTCATCTTGCACACAAACTTAAAGGAGAGACCGGACACCAGGACATGGCTCCGGACACAGGGAAGGCTAGGTAGAAGGAACTGAAGGAGCGGCGGTCACAGAGAGGCTATAAGATCAGCAGAGGTGTCCAACTTTTCTTTTTTTTCTTTTTTTTTGTCACTGTCAGCAATGAAGCTCAAGCTTGAGAAAACGCACCATGGAGTTACCAAAGGGGTTATACGCATGATGATCTCGCAATGCTTTGAGTGTTTATGATTTCGCTTTGGGTGGCATCACAGCTATCCGGGGTTCCTGTGACCTGTGGGCTGCAGATTGGACAGGGCTGCGATTGTGTTTCTCTTACAAGGTGCTCCCCACTGTGAGCCGCAGACCCAGGTGTCTGAAGACAGGCTATTTCCCTGGTCCACATCCACGCAGAGGTGGCACCCGCAGACGAAGCATATCACATCCCGACCTGTTCCCTTAGCCGCTCCTGGTTGAAGGGGTCTGGGTCTTAGCTGTTTTCCCAGGTACAGTGGCTTCTGTGGCAGGGACCCGCTCTGCCTCCCTTAGCTCAGTACTTGGCACGCTTCATGGGGTCACCAGTATGCAACTGCTTGGGGCCTGTCTATGGTTCCTGCTACTTTAATTTCCTCTCTCTACAGAAGGACTCAGGGTGTTGAGAGGTGGGGTCTGGCACCACAGAAACCTGTGCTTACTTACTTGTGACATGGGGCATCCGAGCCCCAGGCCTGGCATGTCACTGACACACCAGGAGGATGCTTGAGCTGTCCTTACTGCTCCGGGCATCTTAAGGATGCTGGGAAGAAATGGTCTGTGGTGGTTAATCCTGACTGTCCACTAGCTAGGACCGAGAACCGGCCTCTGGGCTGGAAGGAGTTTCTAGATTAGGTTAACTGAGGTGGGATGCACCCAACTATGGGTGGCACCATCACACGGGCTGGGCTCCTAGACTGAATACAAAAGAGAAAGAGTGCTTAGCATTCATTTCTCTCTGCTTCCCGACTGCAGAGGAGTTGGGAACGGACTGGACCTGGAACTGTGAGGCACAGTAAACCCTTTCATCTTGAGTTGCCTTCGTTGGATGTTTTGTTGCAACAACCAGGAGAGTGACCAGTCCACGGCCCGTGGCTCTGACTGGTCATTTGATGGCAGGCGACTCTCTGGAGAGCACACTTACCCATCGCCCATGTCCATGTCTGTGGTGCGAGCATGGCCAGTTTCGAGATACTGAAAGATACCACAGAGTACAGATTAGGTGCAGCATGTGGGAGTGCACTCAGTGTGCATGGGCGGGAGCCATTTTTACTGAGAAGACCGATGGAGGACTCCAGCCAGTGTGTCAGAAAGCAGGTAGCCACGTAGCCAGCTCGTCCCTGCCGAGGTGTGGATCGCTGCTCCGCCCTCTGTGTCTGGGGGCTGGCCTCATTCCTGCCCCTATTAGTCTTGGGTGTCAAGAGTGAGGGATGGAGCCCCGGAGAGGCCAGGGTGCTCTGCTTCCAGGAACTGGGGAGGAGGAGAAAAGTGACAAGAATTGGTGGGAGAGCCGTCTGTGCTCTGCTCTTGTGTTCTGGAAGGCTCTGGGGGAGCAAAAGGCTGAAAGAGGCGGAGGCAGCCTGGGCTAGGTGGGCTGGGTGCTGCTGCAGGCTGGTTGGCACTTCCACCCAGCAGAGTCCTGCAAGGGTAAGCAGCGAGGGGTAGCTGTCTGGGGAGACAGGCCTTGGGGGGAGGGTCTGTGTAGGGGAAGGACAATAGCACCAGCCTTTAGACACACACTGGGGGTCCTGCTCAGAGCCTCAGGCTGGCTGTCTGTGAAGGAGGAATGGTAGTGCACTGTGAGCTGCAGGAAGGAAAGGGGTATGCAGAAAGCACATAGTGGGTGATGCTGCTCTACAGTAATTCTGGGTGCTCCTTCAGCCTGAGGGAGAGGTGTCGGCAGAGGCCCTCGGCCAGCCCCTCCTGGGAAGACTGGGTGTGTCCTCAGTAGGTGGAGGATGGAACTGCCTCCCCAGCAAGCTGGAAAGTGGTGCCATGGATGTGGGCCGTGGCCTTGGCTGCCTAGGGCTCTGCAGACTCCGGCTCAGAGCAGCCAAGACAAAGCCTCAGTGTGCAGGAGCTCACTCTCCTGTCTGCTGCGTGAACCTGCCGACCTGGCCCGCCCCAGCCCACGGAGGGTTGGGGCCCGCGGTTCTGCCTGCCATTGTTCCCACACTGTGAGGGAGGTCACCTAGGGTGATACTGCCCAGAGGTAGCCTTTGTGGGTGCAGGCGGTTGAGTCAGCACTGGTTATGGGGACTAGCTGTTCTTTATCCCCAGCCAGGGTCCTGGTTGGGAGGTGGTGGGCTCTTGGAGGGTAAGGTGTAGGGCTGGCAGGAGGCAAACCAGGGCTGTGGTGAGCTGCAGGCTGGGAACCAGGCCTGGGGCTTTATTTCAAAGTTGGGAGTAGGTGTGTCGCCTAGTCGGGCAGCAGGGGTGGATGATGTTCATGTGCAGTGGGTAAATATTTGTTGAGAGCCCACGATAGGCTGCAGCAAGGCCGTATACCAAGGTTGGCTCCGGTGGCACTGTCTTTAAGGTTTATCTCAAGACCTTGCTGTCCCTTGCTGGTTTCCAGATCCTCAAACCATCCAGCCACTTGCTTGAGAGCCAACACTGCCTGGACCCTGGAGTCTCCTTCCTTCTTATCCTTCCCTTCCTCCTTTCTTCCCCCTCCTTCTCCCTGTCCTTCCTCCCTCTGTCCTCCCCTCCCTCTCATTCTCATTAACTGAGCAAGACCTACAGTGACTCATTCCCCTCTGCAGCCATGACAGTGCCTAGTATTTACAGAACAGACCCGGAGACTAGGGCTCAGGCACCTATTGGTGTATTCAGGAAGTGCCAGGCACTGTGAGGCAAAGGTGGCTGCTGATGGACATCATAATTTCAAAGACACCCCTAGCCTCCACTGGAAACCCAAAGGCCTCTAAAGTCCACCCAGGGCTTCCTAATTTATCATGGCTCCGAGAAGGCTTTTGTGTACTTGAATGGGTGGATGGCTGAAGTCTTATGACACCCACCCTCCCCCACCTCAGAGCTCAGGCTCCCCGGTGCCCAGGTGATGGTAACAGGTAGAGGCTGGGAGGATTCACCCGGAAACACAACGTAGGAAGGACCCCAAAGTAGCTACTGCTGCTCTCACATTCAGGATCTGCAACAAGCTTGGGATTTGAACCCAGCCCTGCTGACTCTCAAACCCTCTTCATTTCATTTTTCTTCTGTCATCACTGCTTTATCCTCAAGGCCAGACTCTTCATACAGGCAGAGCTCCTGTTGGGCAGAAGGGATGTTAGCTCACACCCAACTGGCTCATTTGCTGATGTTCATGGAGGCCCAGAACGAGGCAGTGGCTTCCGGGGTGACACACAGCGTCTCGTTAACCACACAAGGGTGGCATTCAGTCCAGGCTCAGAGCCCCGCTTCACCCTTGCTGAGGCTCATTGCCCACACTTTGAATCAGTGGAACCGGGGTGGGTTCCGTGGGCCTGCAGGCCGGGCTGTGTCCTTCCTGCGCAGGGCTCAGTGGTCCCTTGGATTTCAGGATGTAAGGAAGGATAGTGGGATAATGTGGCATTGCCCGTCTGCTTCCTGCTGGGGGGAGAGCCACTCTCCATCACCTAGTCCCAGTGCTCTCTCCGGTTCACAGGGCCGGGGAGGAAAGCACTAGGAAGCGGCCATGGCTAGAGCCTTAGTCTGTGCTGAGCCTTTCCTGTGGAGCATTTATCTGTGAATAATGGGATTTTCACAACCCACCTTTTATATCCACTGCGACAATATGTTTTGGAAAAGCTAAGTTCTTTTAAAGGAGAAGTCTCTACTTCCTGCCGTAACTGGGGAAGGGTACGCTGAGGATTGAGGACCTGGGCAAGCCTTTTAAGTACCACCCTCCAGCCCACCTCGAGGCCTGTCCCTGAACAATTAAGCCAAAAATATGTCCCTGTCATCTAAACAGTTTTCAACCTGTGGGTTCCAACCCTTTTGGAGCCGAATGACCGTTTCTCAGGAGACACTTCAGATCATCTGCATATCAGATATTTACATTACGATTCATAACAGCAGCAAAATTACAGACACACAGTAGCAGCAAAATAATTTTATGTTGCGGTCACCACAACACGAGGAACTGTTTCACGGGGTTGAAACATTAGGGACCACTGCTTTAGATCACGCCTCAAAGACATCAAAGCAAACGTGGCTTACGAAAAGGAAAGCTGCAACTTTCTCATGGTAAAATATGGTCTACGGCAATGTATGTCTTCGGTGATGAGTACTAGCCAGCCATCTGTGGACAGGTGGTCACGGAGCTGTCTGGGCAGGATGGCTGGTGGGATCCTTGGCTATGTTGCCGTAGGTTGAGGTGCTGACCTGTCCCAGAATCTCATGATCCTTGTAATTTTACAGATGTCACTGCGTATCCCTTATGAGATGGGTGAGGCGTTCCTGACTCTGCGTGTGCTGGGCTTGCCCCACCCCCCCAATCAAGGCTGAGTGAACCTTGAAGCTTGCACTCTGAGGAATGTCATTAGACATTGTCTCAATGGACTCATTAGTATGAGATAGACATTTCTGGCTTTAGAAGAAACAAAGGCTCAGAGAGGTGAAGCCGTTGTCTAGAGTCCATACAGCTGGTTGTTCTGTGATGGAGCCGGGAGGTGAACATGATTCTAAGCCCTCTTCAACACCACGAGAGTCACAGGACCAGCTCACCAGTCAACGACCCTCCCTCTAACCCACCTCTCCTCCCCGTGCCCTTCCCCAACAGTATGGGTTCCTCTTAAAAACAACCAATGGCCTTGGTTTTCTTTTTCCTGACTGTAGCTGTGATTCAAAGACAGCTGCATTGAAAAAGTGCCTGCCTTCCTTCCTTCCTTCCTTCCTTCCTTCCTTCCTTCCTTCCTTTCTCTCTCTCCCTCCCACTCTCCCTCCCTCCCTCCCACCTTCCCTCTCTCCCTCCTTCTCCCTCCCTCCCTCTGTGCCTCCTTCCTTCCTTCCTTTCCCTCCTTCCTTCCTTCCCTCCTTCCTTCCTTCCCTCCTTCCTTCCTTCCTTCCCTCCCTCCTTCCTTCCTTCCTTTCTTCCTTCCTTCCTTCCTTCCTTCCTTCCTTCCTTCTTTCCTCCCTCCCTCTCTCTCTCCCTTTCTTTCTTTCTTTCTTTCTTTCTTTCTTTCTTTCTTTCTTTTTCTTTCTTTCTTTCTTTCTTCCTTCCTTCCTTCCTTCCTTCCTTCCTTCCTTCCTTCCTTCCTTCCTTCCTTTCTCTCTCTCTCCCTCTCTCCCTCCCACCCTCCCTCCCACCTTCCCTCTCTCCCTCCTTCTTCCTTCCTTCTCTCCCTCCCTCCTTCCTTCCTTCTTTCCTCCCTCTCTCCCTCCCTCTCTCACTCTCCCTTCCTTTCTTTCTTTCCCTCCTTCCTTTCTCTCTCTCTCCCTCCCACCCTCCCTCTCTCCCTCCCACCTTCCCTCTCTCCCTCCTTCCTTCCTTCCTTCCTTCCTTCCTTCCTTCCTTCCTTCCTTCCTTCCTTCCTTCCTTCCTTCTTTCTTTCGGAGAGATATTGGGGGACATGGAAACTTTTAAACTTCTGGTGTGTTCCCCCGAAAGCAAAGCAACGAATAGTCTCTCTTCAGACTTGGGACTGAACACTTTCTTAGTGTCTTGCATTTTTGGTGACAGTTTTGCAAATTGCGGGTAAAGAACCTAAATGTCTAATTAAAGCCCGAAGATGCACGGGCGTTTGAAGCGAATGATTGATGTTCACGGAGGTGCGGCTGCGTGACGGAGGCCGCCTGACAGGGACTTCGAAACCCGTGCGGCGGTGATGTCTTGTTGTGATCCGTGTTGTCATTTTTTCATTACTGATTAAAATTAAAAATCTGCTTGGCAAATCCATTGTAAAAATTCCCTTCATGAGCATCGACGGGTACAAATTATTTTGTCAATCGTCTGGCAATCAAAACGGGGCTGGAGACGATTTCTAGCCCACACTTCTCTATCCCTCTCTCCCTCACGCCGCTGACTTTCCATAACAAAGTTTAAAAAAGCGTAGGTGGCAGCCTTGGCAGCGCTTGAAAAAAAATCAAAAGACTCATCTGTATTTTTTTAATGAAATGTTCTGTTTGTGTGCGCCCCTTCTGCCCCCCACCGAGAGCGGAGGGGAAGGTTCTCGGAGGGAGAGCCGGTCTGTGCTCTGTAATTGTCTAATGCTGTGTAATGACAGGTGGATAACAGTAATAAAAGCCTTTATTAGGATAAAAGTCTGTTTTGAGAATGGAAGCGTAAATTGTCTAAAACTGCAAAGCAGAAAAGCAGCCTTGCTAGCCTGCAGACCAAGTGGAAGACACAGCCAGCCTCGCCCCCGAGAGGGTTTTCGGCTTGGTGCTCACGTGTCACGTGAAGGATGGGGGAGCAAGGTGAGGGGGAGCTTGCATGTGGCTGGGAGCTCTGCACCGGGCCCTGGGACTCAGTGCTCCTGGGCTCTAGTCTCAGCACCATGCTGTGTGGCTGGGAAGCAGCCACAGGCCCTCTCTGGTGCCCATTCCCTCTTTAACAAGCGAAGTGATTGATGGCTCAGCAAGTCCGTATACCCTCTCCAGTACGCTTGGCACCATGTTCATTTACCCAAAGTTTGAGAGTCAGCTAGGGGCCCCCACATCATTTTCTTTTTTTGTGTGTTTTGTGTTTTTTGTTTTCAAGACGGTGTTTCTCTGTTGTAGCTCTGGCTGTCCTGGAACTCACTCTGTAGACCAGGCTGGCCTTGAACTCATAGAGATCCTCCTGCCTCTGCCTCCCGAGTGCTGGGATTAAAGGTGTGTACCACCGCCAGGCTTCCTGAATCATTTTCTAATGCAGAACATGGCATAGACAAAGGACCAATCCTGGGTTTGGAGCTCAAAGTACCGGGATGGATCCTGGGCAGAATGCATGAACCATGTATCTTAAGGAATACTCTTTATCTCTGAGCATCTGTCCCCCAAGTCTGTTCCTAAGGTTCCATGAGCTATCATTTGGGGATTGTCCGGCAAAGTGCCTGCCCTGTGATCCTACAGTGAGTCCAGAAAAAAAGTTACAGTCTGGGGTCCAAGAAATCTTTGAGAAAAAAAAGGCTCCTTGATAGGCAGGGTGGTGTTGTCTTCTCAGGCTCTTGGGGAAGGAGGGTCTCAAGTCTAAGGCCAGCCTGGGCTACATAGCGAGATCCAGTCTTAAACAAGACAAAAACAAAACAAAATAAAACAAATCAAACAAAAAAACCAGACACCAAAAATGAATATTTTTTAAATGAAAGAAATGGAGAAAGATTCTTTGCCCACACATTGTTGCCCAGACCCCTGATCCCCAAAGTTCTTTAGAGACTTCAGCATGCTCCCAGGCCCTTCATTACTGACAAGAGGGGGTGGGGGGTCCAGAAGAGGTAGAGCAGAGGCAGAGCACGGGCTCAGGAGCCCAGCAGCACCCAGGTCTGATAGGACGAGCACCACACTGAACTTTCAGGGAGATCCCAGTCTCTCAGAGATGTGGTTCTGGGACGCAGGGACAGGTAGAGCTGTGAAAGTGACTTCCGGTAACTTCTTTAAACTCTAACTTAGATCGGAAAAATATTTCTCTCTGTCTCCAGGTGTTTGTCTGTAATGTATATACTTTGTCTCCCCCTCCCCCCTTCTTTTGTGTTTGCGGATGCATAAAGGCTTCCAGTCTTCTGAAGGGCAAACGTGGGGTGTACTTTTTAAGGGACCGAGTGGCAGGGTCAACCTACTGAGACACAGTCTGTCCTTTCTGCTGCAGACTCACCTGCTTGTTTAGCCTTGAGCAGCACAGCGAGAACGTGGAAACTTCTGAAATCTACTAGCCTTTCTGACCAAGCTGAAATCTCTCTCTTCACACATAGTTGGCATGCAAGCCTTATACAGAGAACAGGGAAATAAAAAAAAAAATGCAAATACATCCACACTTCCCTTTGCCTGTCCGTGGCTCAGCAGCAGCAGCAGGGCTCCCTGGGATCAAGGCCATAAAAATGTGAATGTAAAAAACAAACAAACAAGAACAACAAAAAGCCCTTTTGGTGACGTGGCCATTTCTTTTGAAAAGGGGTCCGTCCTATTTTGCAGGGTGAGTTTTATGGATATTCTGTTAATGCACAAGCCCACAGCTCCCGGCCCCCCGCAGCATGAGCCCCACCCACAGTGCTGGAGGAGTCTCCGGACATTCTCCTCTTCGCTTCGAGACAGGTGGGGGAGTGTTTTCTGAGGCTCGTGTCCATTTGCGTGTCCACCCACTCACCTTATGGACCCATCGCTGCACCACATTTAGTTAAGTTAATTTTCCCCACAAGTACTCCCAAGGACCTTAGATTGTGTGCTGGCAGAATCTGGGAGGAAACCTGAAAGTAGTCTTCCTAGAGGCACACCCTACCTAGCTGGAGGGGAAACAAAGGTAGATAAGAAGAAGGGCTGGGTAGGGAGTCAATACACTGTCAATGCACAGCAGGATGTGGAAGCATCACTTTTGAATTCCGCCGTTGCAGGATCTTCCCATTAAAACCCCAGCAACTCCAACTGATGTAGATGTAGAATGTTCCAAGGCCAGAGCAAGCTGACAATTGCCTGTCATACTCCTAGGTCCGCGGCAGACATCACCAGTCAGTCACAGACAGCACCCTCTCTGCTTGAGCTAGCGGCCACTGTCACGTCTGTTGGAGCTGGCGCAGGGAAGTAAAGTCAGAGATTAATTGCATGCAGCATGGTCACTGGGGTGGACCGCAATAAGAAGTCAGGAGGTAGGCTTGCTGGGAACTCTCTGGGTAAGACTAGTCACTGGGGAAGGTAGACATACTGGCTCTGCGAGGCTCATGCAGGATGTGTTTGAGTCAGCACACACTGGCTGAGGCCCTGCTTCATGCTGGGCCAGTGGCTGTGACCAGCAGGCATAGATGGATGTCTGTATAACCTGTTCTCATACAGCTGGAGAGTGGGCGAGACAGAATGCAGTTCTGGTGAAGGGCTTCCCGGAAGTGCTGGCCCGAGGTCGGGGTCTCCACGGAAGCAAGAGGAGCTCGAGTAGAGGTCTGGTTAGCCACGGAGGTCACGTGGTTCCTATTTTTCTCTCCTCCAGCCTCCACTTCTTCATCTGCAAGGCGGGGGCCGTGCCAGGTACTCTTCATAAGATTAAGCAAGACAGATGTTGGAATGGTGCCTGGAAACAGGAGAGTTTTAGGCAAACACCCATTATCATTACTTTTCCATTCATTAGCTCATCCAAGGAATTTCAGTCAAGTGCCCACCGTGTATGAGGCCCCAGTGAAACCCTGAGGACAACGAAACCAATGGAAATGGGACTCTGTCCCTTCCCAGGAGTCTGCCGATGTCCCAGCATGCGAGCATGTGAGTGCAGGTCGCTTCAAACTGTGTTTGGAAGTCAAACCATTGATACAGCCGTTTGCATCTTCAGCGGTTCATATCTCTCTCTTCTGGAGGCAGCTCTGCTTTCCCGGAGCCCCAACCTCAACTGTTCACAGCAAACCAGTTTGTTCTATGTGGGTGAGGAGACAAGAGTCTTCATGGAGCTTCCCAGACTCCTGTGTAGAGTGGACATGCTGGAGGTGGCTGAAGTCCCAGGGCCCCTGCTGTATTGCAGTTTCCCACCGCGGGAGCCCGCTGGATCCTCTCTGGAGAGCTAGTGGGATCCTCTTGCAAATACCAGAACTGGGTGGTCGCCTCTCCGCTAAGGTCACACAGCACACGTGTGACAGGGCAGCCACAGCTCTAGGAGCCCGATTGAAAAGATCCTACCCTAGTCCTACCTCACTGGAACCACGGGCACTCGCTGTGTGTTGCTCAGTGCTTAGCTCTGGCTACGTGGGAACGGGTGGGTAATGGCTGTCAGGGGGAGAGCTGCAGGTTCGGAACTAGAACGACCCCACCAGTGTTCTTGCTTTACCACATGCGGGTGGTGTGGCTATGGTCATGAAAACCTGCTGACCCTCAATTCGGCTTCTTGAGGGGTGGGGCATAGGTGAGCAGCAACAGCCAGAAGGAGCGGATGAAGAAGCCGGGCATGAGCGGGGTGTGGCAGGAGTCCATTATTACACATGACTGTGTGATAGGCAGCCCTTCTGTGGGGTCCTCAGCCTCTGACAAGAGGCCCTGGGCCGTTTTGTAATCTGCCCTGGAGCTGCCACACCGGGCCCTGATCACACATTGTCCTGAAACGCACCCCGCCTCTGTTGATGCTGATACATACTTGTCGTGGGCGATGTTCCCACTATCAGGCATTTGGTGGAATCATGAAAACCCACTCCCACCCTGCCTAATACATTTTCATGTCTCCTCCTTGACAGGCCTGGAAGTGCTGGGTCTGGGAAGGAGGTCTCACGGTCTCGAGCCCCACTTCTGTGTTGTTCGAGATGGAGGATGTTTAAGGACTATCCAGGCAGGAAGCGGGGACATCTGAGGTGATCCTTGCTGCTACGGACAAACCTCAAGGGAAGGGCAGGGTCAGGGTACTGCCGCCACGGTGTACCCACTAGGTCCTTTCTGCAGCCTCTGAAGTCACAGAGGCTCTTGCCCAGGTGAGCGCTTGGGTTTGTCCTGGTCATAACCACGGGCTTATAGCTAACATCCCTGAGCCTCATTTTAAGTAAAACAGGAATAAGAAAAACACCCATGTAGTTATACGGTTGGATGGCACTGTGCAGGAAAACACTTGTGCCCAAAGCCTGCTCATGGTGAAAAGCCGGGACATTGATGTCTAGGTGTCAGCAGACACACACTGGGCCCCTACTGTGGTCAGAGGCTTGCCTATATTGTGAAAATCACAATAACTCCAGGGTGGGTGGGCTAGCTATTATAGGCTTGTTTTTGCATACAGAAACTGAGACTTTGGGAGAAGATGCACAGCCAGGTGAAGCTGAGGAAGTCGGGCCGATGGCAGTTCAGCTGGGTAATCTAAGCCTGCACGTCATTCATCTGCACCTCGGGCTTTGCTAGGGACGCCTCCCTCTGGATCAGCATAAGTAGGTATAAGCGCATTGGTTTCCAGGGACTGGGTACACCAAACATGCTCGCGCTCAGACCTCGGGTTGGGCTTGTCAGCTGTGGCTTTTCTGGCACTGAAAGCTATTCATTTTTTCCCCCCAAAGCCAAGTGGCAGGTTGAGTGCAACTACAGCCTGCCATTAGCTGCTCCTGCTGTTGGGAGCTGTGGTCTGTGAGGAGGCTCTGGGAGTGGGGTTCAGTGGATGGTTCATGTGATCTGCCCTCTTTCTGTTCTGAGCTCTTGCATCCCTTTTAACACCCCCTCCATCAGCACATGACTAGGCATGGAATGTCTCAGGAGTTTGGGCATGCAATCCTCTCATTCACTGGACCATGCAGGTTCCTGGGAGCCCATCCAAGGCTTCTACAGTGGGACTCACTGGACATCGGTCCGGAGGTTGGTCTCCTCTTAGGGAAGGGTGGCTGGTCCCCTCATTCTCCAGTCAGCACTGGAGTTTTAGGGTTTCCAAGCCCTGCTTTGGAAACTTAAGCCCAGCTTCTTTCTACAGTGGTAGTTGCATGTGTATAAGGCTGGACCCCAGAGCTCTTAGGTGATTCCAAATCGCTATCTTCGTGAGTGTTTCTGTTCATCTCTAGAATGGATGCTCTGTATAGGAGAATAGAAGGCACTCCTGTTCTAGTGAAGATGAACGAGTGAATGGGTGGTTGGTGTGTGGATGAATGAGTGGATAGATGGCTAGATGGGTGGGTGGGTAAATGGATGAAAGGATGGGTGGGTGGTGTCTTAGTTAGGGTTACTATTGCTGTGCTGAAACACCATAACCAAAAGAAACTTGGGGAGAAAAGGGCTTATCTGGCTTGTGCTTTCTATTCATCATTGAAGGAGTCAGGACAGGAACTCAAACAAGACAGGAACCTGGAGACAGGAACTGATGCAGAAGTCATGGAAGGGTGCTTCTCATTAGCTTGCTCCTCATGGCTTGCTCAGCCTGCCTTCTTATAGAACCCAAGGCTACCAGCCCAGGGATGGCACCACTGACTGGTGGGCACTCTCCTATCACCTACTAATTAAGAAAATGCCCTCCAGGCTTGGCTACAGTTTGATCTTATGGAGGCATTTTCTTAATCGAGATTTACTCCTTTATGATGACTTTAGCTTGTGTCAAGTTGATGTAAAACTCTCCGACATAGGTAGGTAGGTAAATGGATGGATGGAGCGATGACGGGTGGATACATGAATACATGGATTTATGAGCAGGTGGATGGGTGAATGAGTGAGAGTGAGTGAAGTGGTTATGTGGATGGAGGGGTGGGGTGGGTGAGTAATAGATGTTTGGATGGGTGGATGGACTGGTGGGTAAGGTGGGTGAGTGGGTGATTGGATGGATGATGATGTGGATGAGTGGGTGCACGTGTGGACGGAGGGATGGATCAGTAAATGGCTGAATGAGTAGAGAGGTGAGTGGATGGATGGGTGTGACAGAGAGTTGGGTAGACAGATAAGTGGTTGACTGGATAGGTGAGTGGGCCAGTAGGTGGGTGGATAGTTCAGTGGGTGCATAGGCAGTTGGGTGGATGGATGCATGGGTAGATGGGTCCACTGATACTGAAGGATTTAGCTCCAGCTGGGGAATATTTTAAGAGAACTGTCAACCACTGTCTGTGTTCTGGTGAATGAATGATACAAGTTCTTGTGCTTAACACCTGTTTTATCAAGGGTTCTGCTTATAATGAGCTTCTCCATATAAAGGGGCTCCGTAGAATGAGATTCTCCAGGGCAGTACCCGGTCTTTCCACACTTAGTGCTTGTTGCAAGGTCTAGAATAACAAGTGTGTGTGTTCATATTCATTAAGAGAAGTAACTGATGTGGATTTTACCATTCAGGGATCCTGCCATTGTCATTCAATCCCTGCTACCCATCCCAGGAGGCCCTGGGTTTAATGATCGTAGAATCCCGTGTGTCAAGAAATGATGTCATAGATGTTTGGTACCCATAAAAGCATTTTCTATGGTATGGATCCCAATAAAGATCAGATTGTGGATGCTCAAGCAAACTCAGAGGTATACATTCCTGCTGCTGTTAGCTGGGAGCAGAGCCGGAGTCTGGGGACAGGGGTAGGCAAGTGTACCAGTTAGGTCTGGGCAGGTTATACAACAGTAACAAGCAATTCTAACTTCCAATGCCTTGACAGGACTCAGGTTTGCTTCTTACTCATTCAACATATCCAAAAGCTTTATCTGGAATGGGAAGGTAGCTCAGCTCTCCTTTGGGGCTCAGACCAACAGAGCAGCCCCTAGATGAAACGCCACATATGGTCCCACGATGAATGGTACGCTGATTCCTCAAGTTTCCACCACAAAGTGACACATCCCTTTTCCAAGTTCATTGGCCAAGGACGACACATGGCAACACCCAACTGCACAGGCCCCCAAGGTGAATCTGACCCTGTCATCAGAATGAGAATCTAGAATATGGGCATACTCCTAACAACAACCACATCATCTTTCTTAAATATGGTTTATAACTCTAGGGGGAGTCGCTCCCATCCTCTAAGTCTTAGTGTCCTAAAGAGTCAAGGAAGGAGAACAATCTATGCGTGTTCAGCAGGTGGATGTGAGGATTCAATGGGAAAATATACTTAAAAATACCTAGCCATTGCTCACTTCTTTGTAGGTCGTTTGTAGATTGGTGAAGGAATGACTACTGGGGAGAATGTGGAAAGAAAAAAAAATGAGGACTTGGCTGCGGCCTTCCTGGGGTTATTGTGTAGTGGGAGAGATGGCGGTGGTGATTGTGATATGTACTTTGCAGGAGTACGTGGCCCATCGATTGCCTGGTTCCGGGGCACTGCCTCATGTTGCTTTCTTCTGACACTCCACGGTGGGATCCAGTGAGTTCCCGACGCCTCTTTGACTAGATGAACAGTTTCAAAGATGTAGCCCCCACAATCACAGGCGATACTGGCATGGATGGAAGGGTGAAAGTTTAGACACCCAGGGGTGCCGAAGGCTGTGGGAGGAGCTTGGTGCTCATCCGTCTCTTTAATTCTCTCAGCAGCTCCACGGAGTGAATGTTTTTTATTTGATTTATTGTATTGCTATGGTGCACAAGGGAATGAATTCACAGAGGTGGGCGGGCTACGTCAACGCAAAGACCAAGTTCCAAGGCTGCTCCCAGCTTCAGAGTCCACGCTGGCTCCATCCCACCACAGCGCCTCTCTAGACCTGACCCTTCTCGTAGAACTGGCTGAGTTTTTGCTGATGACGAGAGGTGAAACATGGCAGATCTTCATTACCCTTACTGATCAACCTTCATCTTCCCTTGGGGGAGTTTGTTGCTATGAAAAGACTTCCCTCCAACCCCTCTTCCCTACTGAGGCTCTGCCCACGCTGTGGGCAACCAGGCAGAAGTTGACTATTACAAAAAAAAATCCTGGTGTCTATTTCAGGTGACTTCTGATGCCCCACAGCCCAGGAAACACACAATTCCCTGAGCACCATGACTGGCCTGCCCCCCTCCAATCTCCCTGCTGAAGATCAGCCTTTGGTGGTTCTAGGAAAGAGGGTCGGGAGAATATCACTCAGGAACAAGCTTGCAGTGCACAGTTGAGGCTCGACAGCGTGTTCCCGTATGACTAAGCCGAATCCACAGATCTTCTGTTTCTGGGACCTGACTGGTTCGACTCAAGCCAGCTCAACTCAGCTGTAGTCCCTCCACCTGATGAAGCTCAACAGACACAGAATTATTCCACAATCAGAGACATTTGTTGACACCAAGGGTGGAGTCTCTGTAGGTTTGCCTCCTTTGGGAATTCACCTTAGTCACTGAACACACACCATTTGGTGGGAAGAATGTAATACACAAAGCCTATGAGCACTTCTCAGTCCTCATTGGAGGTTTTCAGAAGCCTCATTGACATTTCTATCCTTTCCAGTAAGATTTAATTTGGATTAATAATAGAGGGCTGGGGAAATAGGATCGCCCAGGATGAAGGGTGATGCTTTGCAGGGTGCAGAAAGTGGGTAATCAGAGTGAATGTAGCAATGCGGAAGGGAACAGGGGGTAGAGCTCAAGGGCAGGGAGGTTTGAGACAGCTGACTTTAAGGCAGCTCAGGTGTTAGACTTTTCTGTAGAAACAGGACTCTGCCAGGCTGGCCTCGAACTCACAGAGATCCATCTGCCTCAGCCTCCCAAGTGCTGGGATTAAAGATGTGCGCCACCACTGTCCCACTTGTTTTCTTAATGCAAGCAATTCTAATTAAACTCAGTGGGCCAGGAAAAGAAGAAAAAAAATCCTTCTCTTTATACTTTCATTTGTATCCTATTGCAAAAGTGGCAAGCTATGGTATGCGACCCCAATGCAGATGGCTACTGCTTCTGTGAGCCTTGTGTTGTGGGAAAGGGACTGCTCAGTGCTTTACACATCCCTCTGGTGGCATCCGCGCCGTGAAGGCCACTGTGAGTAGTTTTGAAAGAGACCATGGTTTGCAAGCTGACTATACTGGCTCTGCACCCTGCATGGAAAACGCTTGTCAATCTTTGTCTATAGGATTGATTTTATATCTGCTAACTACTGGTTTGGTATTAATATAGTCTTTACTTTTTTTTTTTTAAGAAAAAAAAAAAGTCCTAAAATTGTTAGTTGACTATGAAAATCTAAAGTAATTTCTAGTCTTTTCCATATCAACTTATTCCAGGATTCCTTATTTATGAATTATCCCCTTCAAAGAATATTGCTTAATATCTCAGATGCGCCTCTGCTAACCCTTGCATTGACCATTCTTTTTTCTTCATCAATGCTTTGCCCATTTATAGATCCACATGGCATCTTTAGTTCCACCCTTCTGTCTGGTTCTTTCTTCTTTAAAGTATTAAATTGATAGAGACCACACGTCTTCTAGGTGCACAGTGGGATGCTTTGATACACACATGCACTGTTTAATGGTTACTGGACTCATACCAATTATCACGGTCCTGTCCACATAGCCCAAACTTTAGTCACTCAGGACTTGTTAGTAGTGTGGCATGGAGTCTTAGACCAGCATCCTTCTGTCCCTCTGGAACTGAACCAAGCGTCTCTGCTCTGCTGAGTTCGGCTGTTTTACACTGAAGTCACATAGTCTTTCTGTGATCTATCTCACACTCATCACATTCTATAAATGGCAGGATTCCCTCCTTTTTTCACAACTGAGTAGCATTCCCTTATATATGTTTCATATTGTCTTTGCCCAGTCATCTGTCTGTGGGTTCTTGATGATTGTGAACAGTTCTGCAAGACATGGGAGTACTGAATCACTTTGAGATTTCAACTTCACTCCCTTTGGTTATTTACCCAATAGAAGCATTGCTGATATTAGTTCTATTTTGAATCTGTTTTTAAGAACATCCATGTCATTTTCTATAGTGTCTCTAGCCATTTCTGTTCCAACTAAAAGTTCTTTGCTTTCTACCTCTTCTCCTATACTTTCTTGGTAGTAGCTGTTCCAATAGTGTTCCTTTTCCTGGGGAGACACACACACACACACACACCCACACACACACACACACACACATCTGCTCACCTCAGATAGGGAACCAATAACAGACAAAGGTAATGATTACCCCAATGTCCAA
>JAMJFZ010002669.1:3315000-3345000 GCA_026225945.1 Cricetomys ansorgei | reverse complement strand
CTTACAGGAGGAAGGGTCTGTTTTGGCTCACAGTTTGAGAGTAAAGTCCATCGGGCTGAGGGAATCCTGGCATCTGGAGACTGAGGCCATTCGTCACATTGCAACATAATCAGGAAGCAGGAAGGTGAACGTGGAGCTCAGCTCGCTTTCTTCTTTTTATTCAGTCCAGGACCACATTAGGAATGGCGTTGCCCACAGTTAGGGTGTGTCTTGCCACCTCAATTAGCCAAATCTAGAAACTCTCCCAGGTATACCCAGAGGCTTGTTTTCTGGTGAGTCTAGATTTTGTCTAGCTGCCAATCGCAGAAGCCGTCACACTTCATGTGTGTTATGCTTTTCGTTTTCGACGACCCCGCCGGGCAGAAATTCCCGTGCCCATTCGATGAGGCTCCTGAGAGCCCAAGAAGCAAGATTCTCACAGGGCCCTAAGCCGGGGAGAGGCAGAGCCAAGGGGAAGTTTCTATCCCATTCACTGTCTGTGTCTGTGCCCGTCCTCTCTTACCAGGCTACTTTCTGTGCACAGATTTAGAGTCTGGGGGGGCAGAGGTCAAGTCGGGAGCAGCTGTTGAGTCAAGATGTCAACAAAATCTTTGCCTTAAGTCAGCGAAGGACTCCCAGGTTCCTGAAGTCACAGCGCCGGGTGGAAAGCTTCCTTGCAGATGCCCACACAATGGTAGGCATCATGCAGAGGCGTTTCCAAAAATCGACTGTTTCGGACGCTTTCGAACCATAAAAAAAAGTCAGTGTGAAACCACAGAACTTCTTCTATGTTTCTTGTTCTCTTAAAAATAAAGAATTAAAAAAAAAAAAAAAAGTAGAGCGGGGAGGGAGGGGTTATTTGAACTGCATTTTTGTAAACACCAGCTCCTCTCACTGGCTGCAGCGGCTGGAGTTGCAACTCACCACACATTTCCACAGGCTGGGCTATTAACCTTTTGCAAACAGCTGCCTGCAGAGGAGTCCCTGACAGGCCGTCTTGCTGAGCCCACTCACTTCCCCTCAAAGATTTCCCTCATGCTAGCCTTATGGGAGCTGGGAGCTGGGGCTGTGAGTCCGTAGAGCTGGCCCAATAGGGCCCAGAGCACAGAGCCAGGTCCCGGAACTCTTCTGATGAGTCTGGACTTTGAATCTTGGCTTTAGTCACCAGTACTTGCTCTGTGTGACTTTGGGCTAGCCTCAGTTTCCTCGTCTGTATAGCAGGGCTGTGAATCCCGCTTTGTACTTGGGGTACGAGGAAAGAATGTGTCAGGGCGAAGGAGTCCGTAGACTCATCAGTTACTGAGATCCACGTTTGATTCCCGGCTCTGGCTCCTACCACCTGCGTGATCTGACACTGGGCCCGGCCTCACTAGGTAATGTAAAGGTTTAAATGAGACGCCGAGGATCAAGGTTTTGGCACAGAGCCTAGCGCATGGGTCTCAATAAATATGCATCATTCTTGTATCGTTCCTAATAACCAATCCTCAGGATGGCTTGCCATCCTAAGCATGCTCTAAATGAGAATCACTAATTTCATGACTGTGTGTTCTTAGGCCATCTGGCTAACTTGAAAAGTTTTCTAGTTGGTAATCACAATGAGGGATGTATGTGTGTGTGTGTCGGGGGCGGGGAGAGCATGTGTGTGGTGCTTCAGAGAAACTTTGTGAAATGGGGAAGGTGGAGAGAATAATCCTTTGTTGTGGGAACAAGTTTCAAAGGCACAGTTCTGGACCAGGGCTTCCCCCACCCCCACCCCCGCAGTGTTGTGTGTAGAAGAGACGATCACTTTGCAAGGCTGCAGAGCACTTCAACTCTGTCCAGAAATTCCTTTGGTAAATAATAATAATAGGAAATATCCTTTGGAAATAATAGAGGGGATTTGGCAAATGCCTCTCCCTCGGAGATCTCAAAGGCTTTTTGCATTATTTTAGAGCTTTAGTGATTTTCTTAAAAGGCTTGGATTTTCTTTCCTACCTCGGCGGAGGGGCATTCACAGGAACTGTGAGGCTGCGGGGCTAGCATGGGTCCTGGGCAAGGACTTTGTTCTACATACCTGCTGAGCCAGTGAGGGGAACTGAGGCACAGGGAGGAGACAATACGGTGGCTGTGATGGACAGGCAGGGCTGGAGGGTAGGACTCCGGACAGTCCCCCACCCCCATCCTCTCCACTGTGCGGCTGCCTGACTGCCAGCAGCCCTGCTGCAGACGACCAGACTGGGGCTGACTGCTGCTTAGCCCCTTTGCTCTCCTGCCTCAGTCTGACACAGGAGCAGGTGACTCCTGGGGGGTATGTGTGTGTTTCAGGGCACTCTTCCTCAGAGAAGCCAGGGTCAAGGCAGGCAGGGGGTGAGGGCTCTGGAGCTGGACTAGGTGCTTATTTGCTGGCTGTGAGACCTTCGGCAATGCGCCCTAGCGTGGGGTTGGGGTGTTTTCACTCCCCCATTGGAAAGCAGTAATGACTGGGTGGGGCTTTGTGCTGGAATTACGTCCCCTCCTCTTCCATGTGGACCTTTATGATCTGTACGTGTCACCTTATTTTTCCACTCATCTCCTTTCAGTCATTTATTCATTCGACAAACATCCGAGCCCCACTGTGTGCTAGGTGCTTGCTACCACGCAGAGTAGCCAAAACAATATGTGGATTTTGACATCATAGGCCTTCCTAATTAAAAACAGTAACAAACCACCCCTGCCACCCCTGGAAAAAACAACACGAATCTGTGCTGGTGACAGGGCTAGGATGCAGGAACAAACATTTTTTGTGGCCGATGTCCAGCTAAACTGCAAGGCTTGTGTACTCTTGGGCAGCAGGATGTCTGTCTGCTACAGACTCTCAGAAACTCAAGCTGACTCAGAGTGGCCTCAGGGTGGCCCTTCATGGCCAGTGCAGCCATGGAAAGAGTGTGGGGAGTGAGACTCAGTCCTCAGAGCTTTCTTTACCCACATGGCTGTTCCATACACGTTCTGTCCGATCCAGAAAGCAATTCAGTTACAGTTGATTTCTAAGAAGCTGGGACTCTGGGTCTGGGGTGACAGTAAAGTGCCGGCTTCGCAAGCATGAGGACTCAAGTTCAGATTCCTGGCAGGCATGTAAAAACCACACATGGTGGTGTGTGCCTGTAATCCCAGGGCTGGGGGAGGGGCACTGGAGGGGGATTGGAGACATATGGATCCCTGAAGTTCATTGTCTAGTTCGTCCACTCAAATCGATGAGTTCTGGGTTCAGTAACAGAGATACCCGGCCTCAAAAAGTAAGATGAAGAGCTATCAAGGAAGAAACCCTACATTAATCTCTGGTCTACACACACAGACACACACACACACATACACACACACACACACACACACACACATATCACAGACACACACACACAGACACACACAGACACAGACAGACACACACACACACAGACATATATATATACAGACACAGAAACATGCACACACACACACGCTTTGGTGTCTGATTCCCAGGGAGAAGCCTTTATTTTGGGCCCCTGTTCCCTTCTGCTCTGAAATGCTGGTGGAAGTATTTTCAAGGTTACGGTTATTACAGCAATTATTTTTCTAATTTCTTTTTTGAGCAGAACCCGCTTTTTGCAGAGCGGAGAAGGAGTGGTGTGAAGGAGGGTTTAACAAGTGGAGGGAAGCCATCATTTTGGCAGGGGAATCGTGACACTTTCAAAATGAGTAATTACGGACGGGGCGCGCTGGGTAGCAACTTGTACAGCGAATTCCTCTGCTGTTTCTAGTTGGGCTGGCCGCTGGTTTGAAATCTACCCTTGGCTTTTCTCGTGGCTGCTGGGGTCCTTCTCCCGTGGCTGCCAGCACCACCCCCCAAAAGGTGAATACACCGGCAATTTTGGCCTTTGGAGTCCTGTGCTCCCTGCAAATCCCAGTCTGTTTTCTGGGGATGTGCCGTAGACTTCCTCAAAGGTCTAAACATCAGAAACCTAACCATTGATCGAATGTCACCTGGAGTGGGGATGAGGTGGGGGAAGGGCCATGACTGCCTCAGGGAAGGGACGGGAAGAGAAGGGAAGGGCAAAGGAGGGGACGGGAGTGGAGAGAAGGGAAGAGGAGAGGAGAGGAGAGAAGAGTGGTTGGTCAGATGAAAACGTTACTATTTTACCCCTAGGCCTGGTTTTGAGTGTCCCAGAATGCTCAGCATGGGGCCAGGGGGCAGGTGACTAATCCACAGCCAGCCCTCTATGGGTGTGTACATGTGAGTGTGCATGCATGTGCAAATGGTGTGAATGCATGCGTGGCTCGAGGAGAGGAGAGACAATTGCCTCCTCCTTCCCAGCTGCCTCTTCTGGGGTCCAATTGAATGGCGGAGGGGTCCCCCTTTACCAAGACTGGGCTCCAGGCTCTCGGTCTCCCAGATTGCTGTGCTGTGTCCTGGGCCTATGCCTTCCCTCACACACATTCCCAGAAGGCTCCTTCTGAGGGAAAAATAAAGGGTGACATCTTGGTTGTCAGGTCCCAAAGAAACCTGGGACAAGGGGCCAACTGTGGTGACTACTTAGTATACCAAAGTGTGTGCCTGGCCTCTGAGCTCACTCTCTGTACTTTTCAAAGGCCCCAAAGCTCTCCAGTTTGGGGTCTTCCCTTCATACATAACCCACCATTATGGCATGCGATCTCTTGACTCCTTTCTTGTCCTGTTTTTCTTCTTGGCTTTCTTTTCTTCTCTTCCTCTCTCACTCTTCCCCCTGGATGCTTCCAGATGTCTCTGACTGTTCTCTCCCTCATATAACAAAAACCTTCTCCTCAACCATACCCAGAGGTAGTTATATCTCCGTTTTCATTCACTGGTGGCTCTTTTCTCATCAGATTGACCTAGAGGCTGCAAGCGGGAGGAGCTCTTGTTCTTTTCAATCTGGAAAAGCACGGCTAGCGTGAACCTTACCCTTTTGTGACTGGCTTTGTCACTGAGCATATTTTCCCCATAATTCATCCCTGTGGTTGCATGTAACAGAACCCCCTCTTGATGGTTGTATACTAGGCCACATTTTGTTGGTCCATTCATCTGCTGATGGACACTGGGTTTCTTCCAGCCGTGGGCTGCTGAGACTCACACTGCTATGAACATGGATGCACAATTAAGACCGATTAAGACTGTAGAATTACTTCCTCAAATGATAATTCTTTAAAAATAACCAAGGACCCAGTGTACTTCAGAACGATTTTTTTTTTCAGCCCTTGATTCCACGAGCAAAGACTTACAGGTCCAGGGAAAGGCTTTTGAGGCCAGAGTGGCAGTCCTGACAGGAGGAAGGATATATTTTGACTCGCAAGCCAAGCAATCACAATCCAGATGAGGCAGAGGGAGGGGCCCGGGGAACAGGGACCTTGCACTCGCCTGGATTCCAGGCTGGCTTGCAGCTCTGGCTGCTGGCTTGATGTTGATGGCAAATTGTCACTCTGGCGGAATTCAGGAACGCCACTTATGTCATTAGGCAGCAATCTATAATTAACTCACTCAAGGCTGGGTGAAGGACAGGAATCTTCCAGGGTGAGAAGGGTCCCTCCAGCACCTTCCTGGAGGGGGGCGGAATGCAGGGGCCTCCCATTAGCCAGCATCTGACACCTAATTAGTGGCCATTGTGTGTGTCCTGTGCCTTTTTCACCAGGAACCCTGGGGTTGGCAGCTGGCAGCTGCTGTGGCAGTGACCAGCCTGGGCATGAACTGGGAAGGCTGTGCAGGGGTGCCTGGGAAGACGAGGATTCCTGGACTTCAGACAGGCGTCCACTGTCAGGGTGAGGGGCTGTCCGGTTTAGCAGGCTCTCAAAAGAGCCACTCAAGCTCCCAGAGGGGTTAAGTGACTTTGAGAGCATCCTAGGGAGGGACAGAGTGTCGAGGCCTCTGACCAAGGCTGTCGGCAGCCTGGCTTCCCAAGCCCTGGGCGGGTTGGCGTCTGACTGTCCCCTCTGGAATGTCTGGGCTGCAGCCGGGGCTTGCTCTAAATGAGAAACAGGCGGGAAGGGCTTAGGGGGCCTGGCAGGCTGTGGCCGGCTCCTCTTGCGGTCTGGGCAGGGCCATTTGGTACAGCAGGGCCTGGAGGGCACGCTGGCTGTGCAGGCAGCCCTCCTAGCAGCATGAGGGGCCTGGATGCCCTGTCAGCCTGTGGAGAGAAGGGTAGTGTGAGCGCCACCCTGGAGGCGGATGGAGCTGGCCTGTTCCCAGGAACCGAATCGTGGATCTTCTGCTGGCTTGCGTTGACCTCTCGGGTCACGTCTCATCACACAGAGGCCGCAGCACCAGCCACATCTCCAGACTTACAACACCTGTAGAGATTTGTGCGCTTGTGTGTGAGCACGTGTGCACACGCGTAAGTGCCTGCCTGCGTGGGATCGCTCATGCCCGTGGAGACAGAGGTTGATGTGTCTCCCTCAGATTTTCTCTACCTTCTTTATTTAATTTCTAATTAAAACTGACATTTTTATTTGTTTTGTATATGCGTGTGCACGTATGTGGCTGTGGGGCATATACGTGCCATGGCTTACACGTGGAGGTCAGAGGACAACTTGAAGTTTGTTTTTTCCTTCTACTGTGTAGGTCCTGGGGATCGATCTCAGGTCCTCAGATTGGCAGCAAGTGCCTTTACCCACTGAGCCATCTTGTTAGCCCTTCTCCATCTTTTTTGTTTTTTGAGACAGGGTCTCCCACGGGACTGAAGCCCTTTGATTTGGTGAGAGTGACTGGCCGGTGAACCTCAGGGATCATCCCTCCCCAGCGACGGGGTTACAGGTGTGTAGGACTACCGGACTGGCTGTTTACATGGGTCCTGGGGATCTGAACCCATGTAACTCATGCTTGTGTAGCGAGCACTTTACTGAGTCCTCTCCCCGATCTTTGTGGAGGTGTCAGAGACTGACCTAACGTCTTGGCTTTATACCCATGAGAGTTTAGGTGCAGAGCTGAGGTCCACGCTCAAGACCTCACAGCGGACTCTTCTGCAAGCAGATGATCTCAGAAGTCATCATTTCTGTGCTAGAGGGAGCCCAGCAGGCTGCAGTGTTTTCCAGTTCTCCTCAGTCGGAGTCCTCTTTCTCTGTCTCCCCTCCAGCTCCTGCACAGATTGCAGGAACCTCTCAAGAGCCCGAGTGTCCTGGCTCCCAGCGTGACTCTACACAGGTCCTCACCCCAGGGCGTGGAGAGGAAGGCGTGCCTCCCTCCTGGTCATCCTTCCAGTCTAGCCAGGGCGTGGAGAGGAAGGCGTGCCTCCCTCCTGGTCATCCTTCCAGTCTAGCCAGGCTGTATGCTTGGTGACCCACTGAATATTCCAGGGTATGGGGAGCTGGGCTCAAACAAGGGCTGCCTACGGGCCTGGGGGGTGCCTGCTGTACCCTCAAGCACTGCAGAAGGTGGAGATGGTGCTACCCAGTCATTTAGCTAGCGTGTACATGTGAAGAGAATTAGGATTTGGTCCTTAAGGCAAAGGAACTCCTTGTCTTTGACCTCTGCTTTTCCACCTACAAATGATATAGGATGTAGACACAGAAGTGGGGACCTTGAGTGTGTCGGGGTGGCTGGGGGTATAGCTGTAGGAGGGTGTGGCTCAGGGGGAAGTCAGCTGGTACCAAGATGGGAGGGGGTAGGGTGGGGGCTGAGGAATAGAGCAGCCCCCTGCAAGGTGAGCTTCATCTTCCCTTCCCGGTAGTCTTTTTCCTCTCCTCTCCTTTAAGAAGGAACCATGAGAGCATGGTAGCTAATTACACACCTGTGTTTAGCCCATAGGAGGGAGAAGCTGGGGTGGTCACAACACAGAAGCCTGTGGAGGCACGGCCAGTCCTGCCCTCCCCATTTCCTGTTCTCTAGGGGCAGGGGTAGGGGCTAGACAAGTGCCTACTGCAGCAGCACAAATATGTCAGAGGCCACCCAAGATCAACTGATTATCAAGGACAGCAGGCGTGCCTATTTGGGGTGCCTCACTATGGCACAGCGTGGCCCCGTGTGACTGACGACTTTCCTGTGTCTGGACACCACGGGGTCTGAATCCCTCCATGGTCTTTGGTGAATCCCAAATCTACAGATGCTGAGGTCACAAAGTCCCAGTGATGATGAAGAGTCCCAGGACAGCTGGAATGGGAACATGTCAAGCTGTGAGGATCTGAACCCTGGTCCACATGTGTATGTGGCAAACACTTTACCCATAAGGCCACTTCCCAGCCTCATAATTATTCTATTTTATCATATTTATTGTTTGATTTCTTATTGTGTGTAGTATATGAATTATCATTAATGTACATATACAAATACGCACGTGCATGGCTATGCACACACACACACACACACACACACACACACACACACACACACACACACATATGAAAAAAAAACCAGTTCCTCAGCTTCCTTGTCTGTTGCTGTGATACAATATTCTTGACAAGTCAACTTGAGGGAGAAAGAGTTTATTCTGGCTCCCGGTTTGACAAGGAGTCCTGCATGGTGAGGAAGTCAAAGTAGCACAAACTCGAAGCAGCTGATCACGTGGATCCACAAACAGGAAGCAGATTGGATGACTGCTGCTGCTTAGCATCCTCTCTCCATTTATACAGGACAGCATCCCAGCCGGGACCGGTGCCACCCACAGTAGGCGGGTCTTCCCACCTCACAGCTGATTCTAGATTCTGTCAGGAGTTAACATTAACCATTACACTTAATACGTAGTTTCCAGGACTCTTCTGCAGGGACTCGAGTCCCTTATAAATGGCACGGCCTTCGCATAAAACACGTCCATGCCTTCCCACAGTCCTCTAATCGTCTCTAAACTCATTAGATCTATTGTAAAGAAGGTCATTAAACTGGGAGTGGAAGTTTGAATGAGAAATGTCCCACACAGGCTGTAGCAAATGTCCCCAGCAGGTGGCGCTGTTTGGGGAGGTTTAGGAGGTTCAGCCTTGTTGGAGGAAGTGCATCACTGAGGGCGAGTTTGAGGTTGTATAGCCCTGCTCCATTTCCTGTTCACTTTCTCTGCTTCCGGCTTGCATTTGAAGATGTGAGCTCTCAGTGTCCTGCTCCTGCCGCCACGCCTTCTCAGCATAATGAACTCTTACTCAGCCAGATTAAACTCATTCTTCTGAAAGTCGCTTTTGGTTGTGGAGTCTTATTAGAGCCATAGAAAAGGAAGTAGCTCACTGTGTGAACAGGATCAATGATGAGAAAGAAGCCCGTATTCAGTTCAGATAGAGCTGTCTTCCTCAAATAGTTTTGATTTGTAGAGTTAGTGAATTTGGAACAGTGATTGTATGCAGGGTTCACCATGATCAACAGTTTTACGTCACATATCTGCTGTTCGGGATTGGAATGGGAGAAACATGAGATGCGGGAGACACATGTTGGAGACGCTGGCTGCCCTTTGTCTTTGAAGTATGTCATGGTCTGCATGCTTGCTGCCAGTTACGAACTCTGTACTTTGCTCGTGTTCTGTCTTAGGACATGTTTCACATGGGCCTGCATGTGTGTCCACATGTGCATGAGTGCATATGCAAGTGTGTGCAACTGCTTGGGTGTGTTTGTGTGTGCATGTGTTTGTGTGATGCAGTGTACTTCCTTACTCCCAAGATGCCTTGGAGGTTTCTTGGGGATGGTACTGCTAGGCCTAGGACTCTGGGAGGAAAGTCAGCCCACATCCCACCAACCATGACAGTTAACAAGCCAATGTCCTGCAGGTAGTGAGGACATCACACAGGGTGAAGGACCCGCTGTGCTGCTCTCCCATGGCTGGTGCCCTTTGGTGTCCAGAGATAGGTCGATAGGCTTTTAGAGTGACTTTTAAGGATGGCAGGAAACAATGTTCTTTTCTTAACTCTGGCAAGTGGGAATTGCATTCCCCACAAGCTACTGATCGTTCATAACACACATTAGCCCAGGTAGCTCATAAAATTAATCTTCCTCTTTCGTCAGATTCGAGGTCATCATCCCAGCTTCTCCAGAGAGAGGTGATGTCATGAGACAGCTTGTTGGGAGAGTGATTTTTATTTATTATGATGAGGCTGTTTGCATGAAAGCTAATTAAGATGGCCAAATACAGGGGAACTTGGGGAGCTTGGTCAGAAGTGCACCTGCAGAGACCCTGGGCCAGATGGCTCCATGTTGAAGCCTTCATTCCCAGCTCAACAACCTGGCTGATTGCTGAGTTTCCAGGTCAAGGTGATATTAATGAAGGACCCAGCAGGAATTCATTTCCTCTGAGCACTACTCACGCATACAGGTAGCCAGGAATTTCCTTCTCTAGTATTAGGGAGAGCTGGGCTGCAAGAGCCCAGGGTGGGCTAGTGTTTACATCGCAGCTTTGACTCTTACTTTCAATTTTGATTTCCTTATGTATAAAACCAAGCCTGGAAGACCCACCAGCTGGGTTAGTTTAAGCATACCTGACCCGATCTACTTACTGTGCTTGTTTGTGTGTGTGTGTGTGTGTGTGTGTGTGTGTGTGTGTGTGTGTGTGGAGGGCTGAATGCTCAGACCACAGCACTCGTGGTGAGACCAGCAGACACTTGCAGGAGTTTGTTCTTCCAGTCTGTGGATTCTGAGGACTGAACTTAGATTTGGTGACAGATGCCTTTATTCACTGAGCCATCTTACCAGACTAAGACTTCATGAATTGTGCTACAGTGGATTTTTAGCCTGAACTCTGACTATACTCCTTTTTATTTAATATTTTCATTCATGTTTCCCCACATACATTTGTTTAGAATGGAAATATCCTATTATTTATTGTAAGTGGAAACTGTAGTACTGCTCTTTATTTCGTTAGTTGCAAGTGCAATACAAAAAAAAAAAAAAGACTAATTTACTTAATACGAATTTACTAAAACTTGTTCAGAACCTATATGCACAAAACTATGACACAGGGATGAAAGAGATCAAAGGATGTCTAAATAAATAAAGGGGAGACATCCTGCGGCCGTGTGTTGGGAGCCTATAAAGATATACATTCTCGGGGCTGGAGAGATGGCTCAGCTGTTAAGAGCACGTGCTGTTTTTGTGGGCTAGCAGACTTCTGACCACTTACAGCTGCCTATTCCTCCAGCTCAGGGGATCTGACGCCCCCTTGTGGCCTTATTGAGCACTTGCACTCATGTGCACATACCCATACGCAGACAGACATAAAATTAAAATACTAAGGTAACATTAAAAAATTAAGAATATATATTCTCCTTGTGATGATAAGAGAATTTGTTCTGGTTATTTTTGTTGTTGCTGTTGTTGTTAACTTGACACAAGCTAGGGTCATCTGGGAAGAGGAACCCTAATTGAGAAAATTCTTCCATTAGATTGCCTGTAGGCAAATCTGTAGGACATTTTCTTGATTAACGATTGGTGTGAGCAGGCCCTGGCCCTTTAATGTCTAAAACTGGTACAAGTACAGCTTCCTGAGTGGAATGTTCTTAAAGTCCTGCGTGTTAAAGGCACGGTTCCCAGAATGGTATTATTGGAAACTGGTGTTTGAGGGTGGGTGGGGGTGGGGCCGAACTGGGGCCCCTCCCCCTTTGCTTTATTTATTTTTTTCCACTTCCTGGTCACCATGAGCTGAGAGATTCTGCTCACCCACTCTTGTCTTGGTGTTCACCATAGTTCCTAATCATCAGGGAAATGGTTATGCACCAAAATGTCCCAATTTGAGCCCAAACAGACCTTTCCTTTTCCTAAGCGGTTTGCCTCAGGGATTTCTCACAGCAGCAAAGCTAAGTCAGATGGAGTCCTCTCTTCTCACCCCACTACCAAGCGCAGCTCAGCCTCTCTGGATGTGCATCCTGTGATGGAGCTTGACTGGCGTTTGTTCTGTAGACACCTGCGGGAGTTGGGTGAGGAAGCAGGATGGGACAGAGGAAGACTCAGCCCATCCCAGAAAAAGAGTGGACTGGCTTCATCAGCATTGTCCCTTTGGGGACTGAATGGCTGGGTCTCACACCCTGTCTCTGTCAGCCACTGGCTGGAGCTGCTCTGTGAAGACCATGTGCTCATGGGTTGAGCAGGTCTTTGCACTGAGGGTATGACAACTGGTTTACCAGTGGCTTGAGCATAGCCCTTGTTTAAGGGGAAGCTAGGAGACCCTTCTCTCTTCTAGCCTGTCTCTCCTCCAGTCTGTCTTTCCTCCAGGCTGTTCTGCTTTCCTCCTACATCTCCTATGGATACTCAAGGAGCAGTTGTTGTCCATGAGCAGAATCTCACGTCTAGGACACCTGCCTGGGTGTCCAACTAGAGTAAGTTCCAGCACAGGACAGCCACCCTTGTTGGGTGCAGATGCTCTTATAGAACTGCAAAGAAGGTTTGAGTTCAATTCCTCCCTTTATCATTCTTAGCTCTGCCATGATAAAGAGCCAACCAAGCAGTCTCTCTGAGCCCCAGAGCATGGACTGAAAAGTGTCAGTTGAAATAGTAGCACCTATCTTACCTGGAGGTGGCTGAATGGGATTGGCAAGGACTGTAGTATGTCCTCAAGGGAGAGAAGGCTGCTCTCATCTCATCTGTGGCCCATGGGTATGCTGACTGGAAACCCACTTGGCTTCCTCATCCATCATCCCTCTCGCAACATTAGGTAAACATGGCATTTGCTCCAAAGCAAACCGTGAGTGAAAAACTCATGATAACCATGTGGAGATTTCCAAAAGGTTAGCCAGGATAACCCATGGAATGTGTCAGGAACCTGGGTTGATCTCAGTTTAATTGAAACTGCATTCTTAAGGGGACAGCTCATTTGCATATGTCCCCTCAGATGCCAGAGTCTGACGCTAATAGCTAATGGTGTCCTCCTAGGAAGCTTCCTGGCTCAGGGTTTGAAGGAAGATGATGAAATTGAGCACAGAGCTTGCTCTGTGACAGTGGTGGTCACCAGTGGGTTGATATACAGGGATCACTGACAAGGTTGTAGGTGGGTGCTTCAGATCCCAGCTTATTTCCTTGCTAAGGGCAGAGGCAACCTTCACTTATGCCCCCTAGGGAGCAACCCTGGTCTGGCTGTTTTTTGTATGTTGCTATGTATGTATGTATGCATGTATGTACGATGTTCTGTATGTATGATGCCTCAGTTCTCACTTAAGGGGAGTCTTTGCCTTTGCTAACTCACTTCAAAGCTGCACTTAGGGACTTCAGAGGAAGCTCTGAGCTGGAGATGGCCATGTGATTATGTGATTCTTCTGGAACTCATGTGGCAGTTCCGAGTCTCTGACACTTTTATTCTGTGATCCATAAGCTCTGCGCTGTTCACAGATGGTAAAGGTTGAGAGCTTTCGATCCCACTTGGTTACAAAGATCCACCTCTTGCTCACAGTACAGCCTGAAATGGTTCCTCCGTTGTGAATTGCTAGGGTGTTTCCTGTGCAACTGCATCAGAGGTCCCTAGAAACAAGGGCTTTGGACACTTGTGCTTAAACATTGCATGCCTGCTATTTTGCCAATCCTATGTATAACTTAACCAAATAATCATAACCTGTTAGCGCTTGATACTGTGTAATTTACTATTTAAAAGACTCATGTAGCTTGGCTAGCTTCTCAACATAGGCATCTGGAACCCATCGGTGACCTGAGGAGATGACAGGAGGGCGGTCAGGACTTTGTGGTTTTCAGAGCAATTTGTCCCAGGACAGACCGCTAGGATCATCTAGAGAAAATCTCCGTGTACATAAATACCCAGCTGCTGCACACAGAATGCCTCAGCGTGCCTATGTCGGGGTGACTGTGGGTTCACCTGTGCGGTCAGGACCCATCCTGCAAAGCTGTGAGGTAGGCAGGGCCTGACTGGTGATTGGTTTCAGGACAGATGAAGATCAAAGCCCATGAAAGCCTTCTTCATTTCTCATTACACTCAGTTCGTTGTTGGTACGCAGTGTAACATGGTGAAAAAGGCAAGTACCCCAGCAGAGAGATAGGGTTGTGTAAGTTTATTTTTATTATGTATAAAATATTGTTTAGTGCACTGTTGAGTAAGGGGATACCTAAGTCCTGGTGTTTTGTATTGTCTTCAGGTGTGGATTTATGTGGGGGATGTTTGATTGCTCAGGATCTGCATGTGCTATCAGTAGGACACTTGAGGAGTTCTGAATCAATAAAAACACCTGAACTCAGATGTTCAAGGTTCCACTGTCCAGTATGGTGCTGGCCATGATGGTGGTTGCCTATGCTGAGGTCTGGCAGGGATCACACCTATGAAAATGCCTCCATCTCTTCCTTGCTGAGCCCATACAGTGACTAACTACTATACGATAGTCCCAGAGCTGGTTTTTTTTTGTTTTTGGTGGGGCAGACACCACCAAGAGCAGATGAACTTTGCCCTTTGCCATGGGTCCCAGTCTTGGGAAGCAAAGAAGCTGGTTCTCAACTGACCAAGATAAGGTTCTTGAGGATCCTTCATTGATGGAATAAGTTTGTGAGACTCTTGCCTTGACAAGGGAGATATGCTAGATTTATTTATTTATTAATTATTATCCCCATCCCCATCATCATCATAACCAACATCACTATCACCATTTCACCATCACCACCATCTTCATCATCACCATCATCATCACCACCACCATCATCATCATCACCACCATCATCATCACCACCATCATCACCATCATCATCATCATCACCATCATCATCACCATCATCATCATCATCATCACCATCATCATCATCACCATCATCATCATCACCATCATCATCATCATCATCATCATCACCATCATCATCACCATCATCACCATCATCATCATCATCACCATCACCATCACCATCATCATCATCATCACCACCATCACCATCATCACCATCATCATCACCACCATCATCATCATCATCACCATCATCACCATCATCATCATCATCATCATCACCATCATCATCATCATCATCATCATCATCACCATCACCATCATCATCATCACCATCATCATCATCATCATCACATCATCATCACCATCATCATCATCACCATCATCACCATCATCATCATCACCATCATCATCATCATCACCATCATCACCATCATCATCATCACCATCATCATCACCATCATCATCATCATCATCATCATCATCACCATCATCATCATCATCATCACCATCATCATCATCATCATCACCATCATCATCATCACCATCACCATCATCACCATCATCATCATCACCATCATCATCATCATCACCATCACCATCATCACCATCACCATCATCATCACCATCATCATCATCACCATCATCATCACCATCATCATCACCATCATCATCATCACCATCACCATCACCATCATCACCATCATCATCATCACCATCATCATCACCATCATCATCACCATCATCATCATCATATTTTTGAGATAAAGTCTTGTTCTTATCCCTGGTTGTACTGGAGTTCGCCACATAGACTGGACTGCCCTTGAACTTTTAGTAATCCACCTGTCTCTGCCTCCTTAGTCCTGGAATTACAGACATGCACCACCATGCCTGTTGGATCTGCTGGATTTAAACATCAGTTTCCTAAAATGAGGTGAGGAATTTCTTCAAGCTCGCTCAGGATCTTCCCAGAAATATGGGAAAATTTTACTAAGTACAGTGTTTGTGTAATACTGAACATTAGGCCAGATGTTGTACAGCTTGTTGGCATTATCTCCCCACCCCCCACTGACACCCCAGGCAGCTATGGAGCCTACTATCCTGTTCCCATTCACAGGTCCTTCCAGCTAAGTGAGTGAGCCCGGGCCCGGAGGACTGAGGGTGGCAAGGGGACTCAGCAATCTGTTACACAGCTGTATGGCTTGGGGATCTGGGCTAAAAGATGAGAAGGGTACTGACCTCTTCTAGAACAGTTTATTTCTTCATGGGAATGGCCCAATCAGAGGCACTGCTTCTGCCCTACGTGGACCATTTATCCACAGAGGGAGACTCCTTTTAGCTTCACAGATCACCCTGCGGCGGGAGAAGCTGATTTGAACATGTTAATTCAGCACTGGTCTGGTTCTTTTCCACCAAAGCTTCAATATTCATGTGATCTCGGGATATTGGATTTTTCTTTGAGGAAAGAAATAAACGACTTATCTGGGGAATAAGCCTAGAGTTCTTCTGTACCCTGAACGCTCTCAGTATTGGGCTAAAATAAGGTTGGCTGATTCTCATGTAAATCTTTAAAGCCTGGGTGTCATCATAAAGTATTTCATGGGCCAGGTAAGTAGGTTGCATCCCTAGGAAAGGGAAAAAAGGAAGAAAGAAAGGAAGATTAGTGGTTGTATCTAAGGAGAACGAGAACAGGTTCAAATACTTTAAGTGCCCACAGCTTCTGGATACAGTGGCCGAGAAGTACGATTCTCTCCGAGTGCATTCATTCTGGCTTATGCTTGGCATTGATCTTAAAGTCTGGCACGCACCCCTTTCAGGGTTGTTGCTATTGCTTCCGTTTTCATCTTCTCTGCGCCTGACAAAAGACAGCTTCACAGAACTCTGCTGGGGTTTGCTTCCTTCCCACGTGGCTGGTGCAAGGCCAATGGCAGAATGACTTGTCCTGCCTGCTGCAGATGTTCACTATATATATCAGCTCTTAGCCAAATGGAGACCTCCAAGGAGGGTTCTGTTCCTGTTGCAAGAGCTGTGAGGAGTGAGGCCTCCAAGAAGTGGAGTTGACAAGGGTCTTGTCAGGATGATTTTGCCAAGCTGGTAGGAGAAAAGAGAGATAAGGTTTCTGATTCTAAAATGCATAGAAAAACGTTCAGGGTTCAGCAAGCAATCAAAGCGAGACGGTAGGGCTAGCACTGGGGTGATTTTTGCCCATGTCCAGGGCACAGAATGTTTGCGAACACGCGTGTGTTTCCCAGCTTTACTTTGCACACACAACTTCAGAACTTGGAATTTCTCCTGACCCATTTAACTGATTCCTTTGTTCTAGTGAAGAGAAAATAGAGGTGTGACAGGCGAGGCGACCTAACTATTGTCACAGGGTGGGGTGAGACTCAGGATGTCTATACTTTTCCCCAGTAGGTGATTGTTCCAAAGATGGATGTAGGAGTGTCCTCCACGGTTCCAGCTCTCCTCCTGTGACTTGCATCCTTCCATTCAGAGGGAGAGCAGTTCCCACAACCCCTTGGGATGGCATTGTGACTACTTTGACCAGTGGGCTATGGCAGAAATGTCATTGCATCAGTCCTAGGCGTGGCCTGTCATGGGCATGGTACTTCGCTTATGACTCTTTGGAACATGTATTCTTCCAATTGGCTCCACCCCCAACCGTTGGGAAGGTTTTTTTATTGTTGGAATAGATGGAAAGAGATAGAACAGAGAGAGAAGAAAGAGGGAGAAGCTCTTTTGTGATGGTCCGGGGACCACGCAACACCAAAGGGAGGAACCTCCCTGTAGAGGTGGTGCAGTCCTGAAGGGAGAATATCCCAACGGGACTGATGAGTTGCTCAGCCCAGTGGAGCTGAGGTGAAGTGTCCAGCTTTGCCTTGCCTGGCCTCGCCTCCTGGAGATGATACAGTTCTGAAGGGAGAATATCCCAACAGGACCAAGGAGCTTGGCCAGGTGTCTCCAAGGCTGAAGCTCTGTAGGGAAATACCCCAGGAGAGCTGTTCTTCTTTCTTCTGTCCGATGATCTCAGCAGGCCAGTGACTGTTTCTGCTCCGAAGAGAAACAGTGAAAACTGAGGGTTGCTCAGTCCTTTCTAAAGGGTTCTGGAGGGGGTGGAGCTATCAACATGGCCTGCAAGTGGTGGAGTTTCTTTGGCCTGTGATTGGTGGAATTCTCAGTCCAGAGAGGGTTGCGGGGCCCCAGCTCAGGGTCATTTGTGTTTGTTGGGACCTCTTCTGTGCTGTACTGTCAGGTTGGGGAACCCCTCAGCCAGATGAGAGTGGGGTCCCTGATAGTCCCAGGGGGAGCTTTCTTATGAGGGGTTTCAAGTCCCAGAGCTCCCCAGCCTTGCAGAGCTAGACTCCCCCAAAAGGGAAATATGCTGGTTCCTCAGTGGTCTTTGGCATCATTTGGGGTTCCTGGTAGGCACAAGGAATGGCAGCTGGGCCCCCAGAGTCCCCAACAGGGTGGCAAGGGAGACAAGCATTAGTCTTGAATAGCAGTTGGAGAGTAGGAGAGGCTAGGTTTGCTGGTAAAGTCAACTTTGCTTCCTGGAAGAAACACAGATGGTTGTGAGGGTCCATCTTGGAGGGGGGGTGTCAGCCAGGAGCGCTGATGGCTGTTAGGTTCCATCTGGGAGGGGAGGGTTCATCCAGGAGCGAGCACAGACCTCAATCAGGTCCTCCTTCCCGTTTGACAGTTAGCTGGGGATTGGGCCTGGCAAGGGGGCGGAGCTAAGGCAGAGCTTCCTTCACAGGGCTGTAGAGGCTGATCATAGATGAATGTGGAAAGGCATGTCAGAGCTTCTCACAGATGTGGGAGTCCCACACTATAGACTGGGGGGTGGCAGAACCCCTCAGAGGGAGCCCTGGGCTGTGGGCTATGTCTGTGGTCAGGGGTAGGGGGCAGAGCTCTCCAGCGCAGAGCCCTGCTGTAGACTCTGCTTGTTACAGAGTCCTAACACCAACCACCCTTATGTTGAAAGCCCCAAGCTGCATGGAGAAGCCATATGAACAGAGAGTCCAGTTGACAGGCTGCACTGACTTCCAGCTGTCTGAGCACCCCATCTCGGGTGTCTGGCCAGCTCAGTGTTCAGACGACTATGTCCTCGGTTGGTACTCAGTTTGCTTTGCTTCTGTGAGTGCTGGTGTTTGGTTTGAGGCCTCTAAATGTCAGCATTGCTTGTTGGGTGGTAACATTTAGCTGGGACCTTACTCATAATGAGAATATAAAATGCGTGCTTGACTGGTGTTCTAACTCTTAACCAACTCTCTCCCACTTAATCTAAAATTTAACCTTTTTCTAATGGAAGGCCATGACACATTACTGGATCATAAGATCATTTTAGTGGGTTGTAGAAAGTTAAGTCAGAGAGAACTTAATATGTCAGAGCAAGAGCCAGAATTGCCCCATAAAATTTTTGTTCAATTTGTATATGTGTACATATTTTTCTATATCACATATTCCTTATTAAAGGTTAAAATAAGCGGCATTAAGGACATGCTGATCTAATTTGTTCCTTACTACGGTTTTGACAAGCAAACAGGGGGGGCGTCTTAGTCTGTCCCAGGTGCTCTCATGAAGTGCCGTGGATAGGGTGGCTTATAAGCAACAGAAATTTACTTTTCAAGATTTGGGAGTCTGGGAAGTTCAAGCTTAAGGGGCCATACCAACAATGTGATTTAGGACGAGGTCTTTGACTTGCACAGTATTAATCTGACCCAAATTAGAGGAGCTGAGGACTCAAGTTAGTTAGTCCTGCGTATGGCCGACTAAGCTTGTGAGATTCCAACACAGACTCTGGATCCCAAGGCAAAGGACAGATTTGTTTGATGGCTCTATTGGCATGCATGTTGTCACACACTGATGCTACGAAAGATTTGCTGTCTGTCCCCAGCTCCCTGAGAGAGGGAAAATGGGAGAGCTTGCCTCTGGAAACTTCCTAGACCCTGCCCCTTGAGTCTTTTGGCTCGGTTGATTTTTAATGTGTCCTTCAGCTGTAACAAACTGTCACTATGAACGTGACAGTTTGGAGTCGGTGCCAAAGGGCCTTCTAGTGTGATTATTTGGTGCCAGGAGCAAGTGTGGTCTCAGGGGCTCTTAATTTTTATTTCAATGGCGTGATTCTGTTCAATGTACCCTCCTTCTTTCTATGTTATACAGGATGTTGCAGGCCACAGGCAGCCATGATGGAGCCCTGAAGGGAGAGCCCTCAGGCTCAAGAAGAGCTTCATTAGGAGAGATAACCATCATGAGAACTGTGATAGGTCTCCACTCCCTGTCTTCCTCCCTCCCTTAAAAAAATATGTTTTTAGACTTGTTTATTTTATGTGCATGAGTAGCTGCCTGCATATATGTCTATGCACCACACGGTATAGCAGGACCGTGTGAAGGGCCAGTAGGTAGAGAGACAGGATGGGTTAGGCAGTGACCCTAGGGGACTGAGAGGAATGTCAGCAGACAGGCTGTGCTGCAAACTTTCAGCCTGGGCCGAGGAAACACTGTGTGTAGACAGACCTTCTGAACCACTGTTATTGGAGGTGTGGCCATCCCTTGGAGTGGGGAGAATGGAGTAAAGGTCTGAGAATGGGTGAGAGGGGATCCCCTTTGAAGGGTATGCCTACCTGGGACGTCAGAAAGTAATATTGCTTGAAATAAGGGCCTTTGCAGATGTCACTAAGGATCTTGAAACACCGTCATCCTGAGCGAGGGTGGGCCCTAAAGTCAACAACAGGAGACACCGTCATCCTGAGCGAGGGTGGGCCCTAAAGTCAACGACAGGTGTCCTTACACTTGAAGGGAGACACAGGGTGGGTGTTCTCCCTGCTCTAAACACTTTGGATATAACCACCCAACCATCCCCCAAACGAGGCAGGAAAGTGGGTCCTGAACCTCTCAGATCAGGCTTTGACTCACGCCCTGGAGCCTGGACACGCTATGACCATATCTCCAGAGTCCAAGTCATCATGGTGATTTGGGTCTGAGAAGACTCTCAAAGGCCCTGTGTTAAAGGCTTGTCCCTCTGCCCATGGTAGTGTTGGAAGTTGGCGGTGCCTTTAAGAGTTGGAGCCTAGTGGACCAGGTGTACCTTTTAAGGGAGAGATTCGCATCCATATCCTTCTCTCTTTTTGTTTCCCAGTTGCTGAACCCAGCTCTTCCGTCACAGGATCCTGCCACGCGGACGAGGTCTGGCAGAGTTTACACCTATGAGTATGTCTCCTTGTCATCCTCGCTGAGCTGCCACGGCAGCGCATTACTACAAATGGTGTACCAACATGGGGCACTGACAGCTCATCCAGTGTGGAGACAAGGGAGAAAGAAACTCTAGACCTCACGGAGACCGGTAAAGTACGCACGGGACAGCTTCTAGAGGAAGTGTCCTGAAGGAAGAGGAGAGTGAGGAAGGAAATCAGCCTCTATGAAGAGAAAATTGTAAAAATTAAGTGATATACAGAGGGCTCAAAGGAGAGAGCCACAGAACAGAGGCCTTTAGAGAAAGACATTTTCATGGCAAAAACAAAAAGTTGTTTCAAAGGCTTTTCCTGATCATGGAGCCAGAGTTTCCACCCGCCACTGGTGCTGGTGGCCCCAGGACACAGGAAACTAGAGTGTACTGTTCTACAAACTGAGTTTGTTGATCCCTTCGTATGCGTGTGAAGCCCAAGTGGATCTTGTGTTTGAGGTCTGTGAAGAAGGATATATGTTTCCCCGTAGCTGTGGTGAAAAAGAACGCCAAACCATCAGAAGGTTTCAACAAGAGATTCTTCCCACGAAGCCCAGGACCCCCTACTGTTGTGGAAGCCACAGCTTGGAGAAAAAAATTGCTTAGTTAAATTGAACTTTTTTTTCCCCTCTCTTTCTTTTTCTGCAATCCTGTCTACAAGAGATCCTGACAAGACACACCTGCCATGGTGATGCGAATTCCATCCCATGAGGGAACCCTTCCTGCAGACAAGATGACCAGTTGTTTTTCCTACAAACCAGACTTTGTTTTAAAATCAGGAAACTGTTTCCTCAGGGTCAGCACACAGAAGCTGTCTTCCAGGGCTGGCAGAGGCTGTATCTTGTGCTGGTAGCTGAACTTGGTACTGTAAGAGTCATCCAGCTGGTTCTGGTTTTGAAGGCATAAAGTGGTCATGAGGCTTGGCACTGTGAGAGGCCAGGAGAAGCCATTGTTAAAAGTGCAGCCTCAGTAGCAGTTGAAAACCCAGATTGAAGGGGTCATGCAGAGAAGTGGAGGCTTGGCACCATAAAGAGAGCCCAGGAGCGGCTAGTGGTGCAAGTACAGCCCAGTTGCAGCAAGGGACCCCAGCAGCATTCTGAAGATGCCAGTACCATGAGATGACTCCTAAGAACAGCAGCAGCAGTGGTGTGAGCTAGCTAGAACCTGGAGGACAAGCTGTGTGTGCTGCAGAGGGCAGAGCAGAGGAGGGACCCAAGGCCTTTGGAGGAGCCCAGAAGATGGTGAGTGAATTCCAGATAATTGGACACTGATAATGCTTTTCTGCTGTCCAGGGACATTGTGAAAAGCTTGGTAGATGTTTGGTATCATTTGGTCCTGTGCATTAGAAGTCTCATAATTGGTCCTCTTGTAAATGATTTTGCTGGTGTAGTGTTAAATTGTGTTGTAGAGAAAAGGTCATTTTTTTTGTCTTATGGGAAATGTTGAAATTTATTTTCAGTTATGTATAAAGTAATTGTTTTTGTGCACTGTTGGAAAAAAGGGATGCATAGGCCTTGGCATTTTGTATTGTCTGCAGGTGTTGGGTTTCTGTGGGTGATGTTTGATTGCTTATGATCTGCACCTGAGTAGTTCTGAATCAATAAAAACACCTGAGCTCGGATGCTCAAGGTTCCACTGTCGAGTTTGGCCTTGGCCATGGTAGTAGTTTCCTCTGCTGAGGTCTGGTAGGGCTTGCACCTATGAATATGTCTCCTTGTCATCCTTGCTGAGCTGTCACAGCAGTGCACTACTACAGTCCTGCTCGTCAGGGCCCCAGCATGGAGGAGAGAGGGCATGGGAAGGAAATAGACCAAGAAGTCAAGGATAGGTTAGGATGGGAGGAAGCTTGGACACTTCAAGCAGTTGGGACATGGTGAACTTAGGGGTGAGCTGCAGGAAAGTGTGGTGGTAAGCTCTGTGATGGCTGTGCTTAATTGCTGTGTACTATGTGTGGGCCTTGTTTTAAGGGCGAGCCTCTTACTGTCATTATTCCCAGGATAGTCCAGAGAGGCGAATACCACTTCTTCAGTTGGGAAAATGGAGGCCAGGGAAGGTGAAGAAGCTTGCTCTGGGATTATGTAGTCAGAGAAAGGTGGGACAACGGTGACCTGCCCTTGACCAGAGCAATACGCTGGTCAGAGAGTGTTCAGCCTTCTCATCAGCACCAGTCTCAGAGTTGGCTGGGGCCCCAGAAAAATGACTTCTTCCCACCCCTGCACTGTCCAGGTATCTGGCCATATGTCTTGGTGATTTCTGAGACTTCCTGGCTCAGCATGGGCTTTTTGTTCAGAGGACATCTTCAAGGAAAGTGGCTCCAATTAAAATGGGCTTTACTGCAGGTACCCCCAGCCCTGTGTAACCAAGCTCTAGCCCCTGATGGCCTTCTTAGCCTGGTAGAAGAGGTGTTTTCACTTTAAACCACTGTGTCCTTGCTGGAGGACTCTTTGTTTCTCTGGTCTTCTTTCCATGCCCTCCTCTAAGCCGCAGGGTCCCACAGCTCCTTGACTCTGACTGGGTCCTCAGAAGGAAGCAGCAGGAAGAGTGTGTGTGTATGTGCGTGTGTATGTGTGTGTGTGTATGTGTGTGTGTGTATGTATATATATGTGTGTGTGTTTATGAGAGGAGACTTGGGGGGACAGAAACCCCAGAATTCTTGGCATGGATAGGACCCACAGATCACTGGGCTTGGGAAGGTCCTCTGTTGACCTTAGGGTGCAGGATGGACCTGGGTTATCAAGAGCAGAATGGGGGTGCAGGGGAGTGCCTCAGGCGGATTGCATGTCTTGCATGCACGAAGCCCTAGGTTTGAGTCCCAGCTCCAGATAAAACTGGTCATGGTGGTACACGCCCATAATCCCATCCCCCAGGAAGTGGAAGCAGAAGAACCAGAGAAGTTCAGGGTCATCCTTGGCTACGTGGCACGTTCATGACTCAGCTGGGTCCGCTCTTAAAAGGAGAATGAAAGAAAAAGAGATTGTCTGGAGAGGGGATGGGATGGGGTGATCAGGAGTGGGTGGAGCCAACCCAACGCTTGCAAAAGTCTCCAGGTAAGGGAGATACCCTGGATTCAGGACAAGAGCCTCTACATCCCAGGGACAGGAATGACTGGTAATGTCCTTTCCTTCAAGTGCCTGACCCCCTCATACTTTTCTATAAGGAGGGCCGTGACCCGTGTACTTCTAGTGGCCAGTGTTGAACAGGGAACAGAATTCCTGGATGCTCCTTGTAATCAGCATCACCTCCCTGTGCAGGTTGGGCTCTGTTCTGCACCCCCCCCCCCAGCTGCACGGGCTCTAAACAGAGAGGCCCCCAAAGCCGTGGCCATTTGATGTATCATTAAATACACCTTCTCACACTTGGCACGTGAGCTCCGATAAAGTTTCACCTTTTAACGAAATAAATGACTCAATTAACAAGATGAAAAACAGCAGTGTGGTGGCAGCCCCACTTGGTGGGCTGAAAAAAAAGGCTGGAGAAGAATTATCCCAGCAGGGAGCTAATGTGGGCAGAGACCTGGTGCTCTGTGGGCGTCGCTGCCTGCCAGCCTGCCAGCCGGGTGGACAGGGCCTGCTGACCGCTGCTGGGGGGGCGCCCACATTCTGGGCTGGGGTCCAGCAGGGGCGGTGGGATCCAGCAGAGCTGATCCAGCCAAGCTCTTCAGTATTGAATCAAGGGGAAGGGAGAGAGGGAGCCAGGGCAAAGTTGGGGAGGGAGAGAGAGGGGAAAGGAGAAAGAGGAAGAGAGGGAGGGAGAGGGAAGGAGAGAGAGGAGGGAAGAGAGAGAGGGAGCCAGGGCAAAGAGGGGGGAGATAGAGAGAGAGGGAGAGGGAAAGAAGGAGAAATAGAAAGAAATAATATACATCCTGCTCCTGTCTGTCCCAGCATACAAAATTTAGAACTTCGTGTAAACACACACACACACCCCCACAGCCACACACGGAGGTCAAAGGTCGACATGTTGACATCTGTCTCCCTCAGTTGTTCTCCACTTCATTTTTTTGAGACATGGCCTCTCTGAACCTGGAGTGGCTGCACTGGCTGACCGGGAAGCTCCAGGGACCCTTTGGCTCTCTGTCCCCCACAGCGCTGGGATCACAGGTACGTCACTGGAGTGTGTGCGTGCACTCACATGTGTGTGCGTGCGTGTGCCTGTGCGTGTGTCAATCAGAGGTCAACTTTGGGTGTCTTCTATCTGATTCTACCTTGTCTTTATTGAGACAGAGTCTTTCACTGAACTGGGAGCTTGGTGTTTGGCGACTGCTGGCCAGGGAGCCCCCGGGACCTGCCTGTCTGACGCCCTCCACCCGAGGCGTGGGATTGGATGCCTGTCACCACATCCGACTTCCACATGGGCGCTGGGGTTTGAACTTGGGTCCTCATGTTTGCACACTCAGCGGGCACTCTACGGCGTGGCCCACCTCACTAGCCCCATCCCTGTGTTCATAGAGAGACACCTGTATGCCCGGGCTCCGCGCCGTGTGCTCAGTGTATCTGTTCTGCGGCAGAACAAGTTCCTTGTTCTGAATTTGAGCTGTGCACAGTTTTGGAACAATGCCCACATGATGGTCTCCCATTTTTTTCTTAAGCTGATATAGCAGTTGGGACCGGGGCGGGGGCTCTTGACCTGAGGATGTGTTAACAAGCTTGTCAACCTGTCTGAGTGAATGCAAGTCCAGCCAGCACGGGGACCTGGCTGTAGGATGCAGCACCCTGCGGGGAAGGGGTCCACAGCCTCCTGACTTGATCTCACGTCTTTTCCTCTCCCGCCGCAGCTGTGTCCCTCTCATTACTCCCGTCTGTGAAATGATGGCGGTTATTAGACCCTCTGGCAAGGCTTGTTATTTAATGTGTTAATAAAGAAACACACACATTTCTAGGTCACAAATCTGTTTTTAATATTGGATTACTGTCAGAATAATGGGGTTTCTTTGTCATCAAGTGCATTTTATATTTTATGCAGGCAAATTTTTATTCTGACTTGGCCCTCAGCTTCGCCCACCTGTCAGAGGGGCCTATGGCAGGAAGACGGCTGAGAATGCCCGGGCTGGGGACTTTCACGGGTCTCCGGAACTCTGAGGTCTTGCGAAGTCATAGAGCCAGAGCACTGGTCTTGGTGACGGCAGTGTCCTCTCAGAGTGCCTGCTGTATACTCGAGCCATTGTTGTTTTTTAACCGAGGTGTAGTTGCATATGGAGGATCCTGATGGTCTGAAGTGCACGCGCTGCTGAGTGCTGGCAGGTGTGTGCCCTCCTTCCTGTGATGTACTAGTGAAGGTCCCCATTACACTTCGAAATACTCCCTTGCGTCCCTGTGGCCTTTCTTCCTCTGTGTAGCCTAGGTAGGCGGTGGCCATTGCTGTTTTGTTTCATCCTGGATCTGGCCTTGGGATCTCTCACACACAGAGTCCCATCCTATACATTTCTGCACATCAGCACAGTGCCTAGCGGTTCATTCATGTTGTAGGTACCAACGCTTGATTCTTTTCATGGCTGTATAGTATTCCAATGTAGAATATGGATAAGTAATTCTTTATATGTACATATATTTACACACACACACACACACACACACACACACACACACACACAATCGCCATTATAAGCACATGAGCATTCCTTTTGGTCACATGTATGGTGGTAGAGCTTCAATCGGTAGACAACCTTTATGTAAAAGATAGACAGCATCAGCTCTCACACACTCCCTTCCCCAGATCTGGTCCGTCTGTGAATGTGACTCTTGTACATGGACAGACACACACAGATTCATCTGGGCTATTGGTTTTGTTCCGAGCGATTTCATTTGACCTTTGACCGCCCCCCCCAAAAAAGCATGAGCACTACCCAAGAAAAAGTAAGAGAAGCTGATACCCTTCACGATGACTGTCATCCAGGCTATAGGCAAGTGTGGTCATGGGTCTCATGAGGTGAAGAGCACCCCACATTTTATGGAAGAGACCAAGAGGAGGCCCCCTCAGACAACATGGAAACAGAAAGTGGAGCCGAACACTGCATACTTGGGGTTCACTGGTGACAGTGATGATGTGCCATATCCTCAGGTCTCAGAGGGAGGGCCCCAGGGCTGGAGTCCTTAAGGAAGATTCCAGAAAGAGGAGCCATCTGAGCAGGTCACTGTTGGTGGAAGGAAGGTGCAGCATGCTGGGAGCATACAGTACAGGCATGTTCACGGGGTAGGTGAGAGAAGACGCACCCCGCTGACAAAGATGGTCAGTTATGGTGGACACCCGTGGGAGATGAGCTCTGAGGAGCAAAGGCCGATTCCAGATTGAGTTAATTTTATGCCGAAGCCACTGGGTAGTCACAAGAAACAGGGACTAATTGGCTCATGGTTCTGGCATCTGGAAGGTCGGTCACTAAGGTGCTAGCATCTGGAAAAGTCTTGCTATGTTGTCCCATGGTGAAGGGCAAAGAGAGAGTAAGAGAGCAGGAAGAGGGACCCACAAAGCCATTCACAAGGGTGGATGACCGGTGTGCCTCCCCTCCTCTGGGCCCTCTCCAGGTCCCACCTCACAATACTGCTGCCTGGGAGATTCTGGTTCAGTCTCAGGTTGTCTGGGGGACACATTCCAACCACATTCACTTCCCCTACACAGGACACAGCTCCCCGTATCTGACCGTAAGGCATTTTCTTAATTAGTGATTGATGGGGAAAGGCCCAGCCCATTGTGGGTGGTTCCATCCCTGGGCTGGTGGTCCTGGGTTCTATAAGAAGCAGGCTGAGCAAGCCACGGGGAGCGAGCCACTAAATAGCATCCATACATGGCTTCTGTATCAGCTCCCGCACCTAGGATCTTTCCATTTCAGTCCTGTCCTGACTTCCTTCGGTGTTGAACCTGCTGTGAAGAGTAAGCCCGATGAACCCTTTCCTCCCCAAGTTGCTTTGGCCAAGGGGTTTCGTCCCAGCAGCAATAGAAACCCCAACTAAGACAAAAAGTTTTGTGTTTGGCTTGACGAGTGGATCTTCCCCCGACAGCTGGTCCTTTCTCACTCCCGCCACTGAACTGTCCATCGGGAAGCCGCTTCTGCATCAGTGATCCTCCACATCTGTTTGGGAAAGCTTTGTGTGAACAGATATACCGTGTGCTAACTCTACTTTTAATTTTTTTTTTTTAACCTCTTGGAGGTGGTATTGGGAGGTGGTTATGGTTGGCTACGGTCATGAGGATGGTAGTCTGTGGAGGCATGCAAGGCTTTACAAGAGGATGAACTGGGTCCCGAGCCGGCACTTAATGTCTGGCCGTGTGGTGTTCTCCACCTTGTCGCGACACAGCACAAGGCTCTTTGCCCATGCCAGTACCCTGTTCTTGCACATCCCGGCTTCCAGAACCGTAAGCTAAAGCCATCACTAGGCGGTTCTCTACAACTGCCCAGTGCCAAGGGTTTTGTTACCATATCAGAAAGTGGGCTAACATAATGGGAAACCTGGAATGTTCTCTGCAACCTGGAATTCGTGTGTTTTCTTTTCCCCCTCCTTTCTGTAAGTATGTGTATATGCTGCGTGTACGCCTGTTAATGTACGTGGACTCACATGTGTATGTGGGAACCACTGAGATGCCTGCTGTGGCCTGGCACAGGCAAACTGTTGAAGCCGACCTTTGGAGAGGAGAAGGGGAAGACAAGGATGGTCAGGAGGCCCCAGAGGGGAGGGTGTGTGTATGTGTGTGTGCTCTGTAGGGGAGTTGCGTACTGTCACAGGGTCCCCTCCACAGGGGGCTGCAGACTTTCTGCCTCTGTTGTTTTCTGGCTGCCCCCAGGTTTCCAGCTGTGCTCTCCAGCTGTGCTCTCTAGCATCTCCCCCACTGCTCACCCATCAGCCTTCCCCTAGGTGTCTGAGTGAATAGATAAAATTTCTGCTCCTGGCAGCCACTAGGCTATAAAAATCCAAGCCAGTGCCCCTGTCTGTCTTTGTAAAAGCTGTGGCTCAGGACAGTTTGACACACTGGCCAGCTGGTGTTTTGGGTCGTTCCTAATGACACCATGAGACACTCTGGGGTTGCTGATGGAAAACCCCCACTGCTTGTCTCTGCAGTGTGGCAGCAAGAGACGGCAGTTCAGGTGAGGGGCAGAGGATCACAGCCGACAGAGCCACCAGCCTATTCCTGTGACTGTTCATGAACCTCAGTTTTGAAACCACACTCTAGGGGGTGCCAGTTTGGCTTATCCGGGGAACAATGGCCACTGAGAGGAGAGCCCCTCTCATGTCACTCAAATGAGGAGAGAACGAACTTGGCTGGAAATCTGTGATATGTCTTATACACCATGATGGACAAGCCCAGGGTTCCCTAGGCTAAGAAGGTCCAAAGCAGCTTACACTACAGACTCGGATAAACCCCAAAAGAGGTTCCGATGATTTAAGAAATGAGCCATAAACCATTGGAGTTCTCACGTACTGCTGAGCAGGCTGGGCAGTGAGATGGCTCAGTGCCTAAGGGTGATTGCTGCCCAGCTTGATGACCAGAGTTCCCCAAGTCCCTGGCACCTACACGGTGAAAAAGGGGAACGACTCCTGTGGTTGCATCTATGGCATGCATATGCCACCCCCAAATACATAGATATAAAGTGATTAAACAAAGCAAAAAAAAAAAAAAAAAAAACCAAAACTGAGCAGTCTCCGGGTAGGTGAATTGTTTTACCCAAAGTCTGTCATCCCACAATTATTAAGCACCATCTGTATTCAGCTGGAAATAAAATGACTTAAGACACCATCCTTCCGTTGGTCAGGGGAGAACATGATGTCCACAGCACTGGTAGTCCCTCACCATGAACTATTTCTCTGTATTCACCTTACTAACTGGGTTTTGGTTAATCAATTAAAAACCTGTACTGATAGAATTGGGCTGAAAAAGAATTTAGCTCTAGTGTTTGAAGGGCTCAAACATCTGGAAGAAATACGAATATCAAACATCCAGTTACTTGGCAGGCAACAGCCTGCCATGAGCCAGCAGCTTTCTCGGCTGCAGAGCACAGCGCTTCTGGCGCCCAGAGAGATGCAGGTCTCAGGGTTGGGTGGCTTGGCTGTGAAAAATGGCCGAGACAGCATCCCTGAGTCCAGGGCTGGCTTCACGCTTCACAGTCTGGGCCATTGCCCAAAAGGACCACCCTTGGCTTTTGTGAGGAGATGGCTCACAGCTCCTCATCATCTCGTCTTTGGACTTACGTTTTGTAATTGATGTCCAGTGAAATGCCTGAGCATGCACACGGGCAGCTGAAATGCCGTTGTGGCATGTCGAGCTCT
>JAMJFZ010002669.1:3160000-3312500 GCA_026225945.1 Cricetomys ansorgei | reverse complement strand
GTGTGTGTGTTCTGTATCCTGGTGTGTGTGTGTGTGTGTGTACATGTGTGCATGTCTCTGTGTATTATGTGTGTTTCTGTGTCCTGGTGTGTGTGTGTGTGTGTGTGTGTGTGTGTACATACATGTGTGCACGTCTCTGTGTATTATGTGTGTTTCTGTGTCCTGGTATGTGTGTGTGTGTGTGTGTGTGTGTTTACATACATGTGTGCATGTCTCTGTGTATTATGTGTGTTTCTGTGTCCTGGTATGTGTGTGTGTGTGTGTGTGTGTGTACATACATGCGTGCATGTCTCTGTGTATTGTGTGTGTTTCTGTGTCCTGGTGTGTGTGCGCACGCACACGCATGTGTGCTGTCTGTGTTTATGTCAGTGTGTATCTCTGTGTGTACACACCTGTGAGTGTGTGCGTGCGTGTGCATGTGTACACGTGAGTACTCCATGTAGCTGTAGCGCTGTCAGGCTGTTATCCGGGTTTGTGTGAGCACCCTGGCATGGCTTCATTTTCACACAAAGACAAAATTGCCGGACGCTACACTTTTCCCAAGTGCCCTTTGGTTTAGCGGTGCAGGGCTGCTTGCGCACACTCGAGCCACAGTGTGAATTTTCGTATAGTGCTTAGGTGTTCACCTTTTAACTGGAATAGAGAATGAGTGGGAAAACTTATGCTAATCATTCAGTTTTAATTTCTTCTTAGAGAGAAAATGCCTAGTGGAGACAGAACAGTTAGGGAACACACACACAGACACACACAGAGAGAGAGAGAGAGAGAGGGGGGAAGAGGGGGGGAAGAGGACCAGCAAGTTGTACTCTAAGTATCCTGTAAAGCATGTTTTTCCTGCTTTTTGAACAAGTACATCTACCTTTACATTTTATCCTGGGCCCCACAGACAGTGCAACCACCCTGACCAAGCCTCTTGTTGGGTCCAAGAACCCAGAGACATTAAATCACAACCAAGCAGGATAGGGCAGGTAAAGTCTCACTCAACACTGTGCTCAGAACTGGAGCTGTGCTCGCTCTGCCACAGTTTGAGGGAAGATGGGGCTGGGCAAAGTGAAATCGTCTCTTCCCTCTGGAAACTGAGCCATCACTGGGCTCCTTTATATCTGGGACATGTCTCCTCACAATGGACTCAGGCTGAGAAAGCACAGCAGCCTGCCTGGAGCCATGCAGCTCGGCAGCAGAGCACCTGGAACCCCGACCGGGGTGTCCTATATCCTAGAGACTGGAGGCCTCCCCTCATTTGTCTGTTCTGCACTCTAGAGTCCTGTAGGCACCTGTTTTTGGAAGTGTGGAAAAGCCAGCCTCCTGCTGGGTCTCATACGTGGCACAAACATGCTTGTGGGGTAAGGGAGGCATGAGGCTCATGGCTCTGAGGCTTCTGGAGGCAGACAAGGGTTGCGTGAGGTGGAAGCCCTTCCTTGCGTGCCAGGCGACGCTGGCCACGTTCATGGAGGAATGCATGCAGGAAACCCCAGTGCAAGTCTGAGTAGGCGCCTGCTACCCCAGTGCAGATTCAAGCCTCTGGAGTTGGGGAGCGGTAAACAACTACAGCTGTGTTCACATACATGAGTGGCAAGTGCTATAGAAGAAAAGTGCAGTGTTAGGGGGACCCAACAGAGAATGTTCCTGGAGTTTCCAGGCCTTAGTTTCCCCATCTGCACAATGGGAGCAATGAAACCGATCTGAGAGGCTACCGAGAGGAGCGACAGACACGTCCTGTATTACACCGTCACTGTGGTGAGCTGTTATTCGTGAGAGACCAAGAGGAGACACTTACCGAGTGCCCCTCCGCCCCTCTGTGCAAGATCACCATGTCTGCATGTTGTCTGCAGCAAGGAAAGCTGCCAGTGTTACTCCTAGCAGGCCAAGTTCCCAGGAGTGTGGGCAGTTCTGTCTACCTGTGTTTACTGCAGGCAGATTTTTATTTTAACAGAATCTGGGAAAACTCCAAGAAAAACTTGATCTATTTCTCCCTGTCTCTCGTGGCACGTACTTGGCTCACCCACTAATTAGACGTTAGCTTGACTTAATGGTGTCATCTAGATCTACCTATGTGACAGGCACGCTAACAATGCCACGTCCATTTGATCTCATTCAAGGCTTGAGACGCGGCAATCCCTCCATACATCACTCTACGACCAGGGAGAATAGAATCGTCTGCAATACACACACTGGCACGGAGCACCCGAGCTTGCGAGGATCCCGCAGAGGTTCCGTCTGAGGTTTCCAGTAAGATTTTTCTCTTAAAAGTTGTATAATGGAGGATTTGTTCTCACCAGGATCTGTGTCTTAGTGGTTAGACGTTGGGAAAACAGTTAGGGAAACGCAGTCACAAAGTAGGAAGCAGAATCAGCAGCAGGGCTGGGGACATGGCTCAGCAGATGGAACGCTCGCCCCGCGTGGATGACTCGCCGGGTTCCATCCCAGAACCCAATATAACTGGGCATGGTGATCCATGTCTGTAATCCACCATACAGGAAGTAGACGCAGGGGGATCAGGAGTTCAAGGTCTCCCTGGGCTACATAGTGAATTAAAGGCTAGCCTGGGCTACCCGAGACCTGTCTCTGAAACAAAGGAAAGCAAAACAATCAAAACCAGAGGGAACTATTCTGAAAACAAATGCACAGAACACACCTCAAAAGTGGAGAAACGACCATGTCGAAACAACCACTTAACAGCTTCTAAAGGAACATACCTGCTGCTTCCTGCTGCCAGATGCAGTTTCACATCCGCAGGTAACATTTGAAAGTAGCGCTGAGAACCGTGTCTTAGCACACCTATTTATTTCTGTGTTTGAATATGTGTGTAGCTATGTTCCCGTCGTGGCACGCCTGTCGGAAGACAGAGGCGACTGGTGCTGCCGTGAATGAAGCTGATTCTTGAGATGTGTGGGCATTGGCAACTGAGGATCAGGAGTGCGGGGTCAACTTGGTGCTAATTCTCCTGCTCGTCCTGCGATTTCCTCCCTTGAGTCCATTCCCAGAAGCTCCAGCGGGAGGTCACATTTCATTGGTCAGAATCGGGCCACCTGTCCATATCGGAACCCAGCACTGGCAGAGCTCCCGCAGCTGGCTTGGAGCAGTCAGTATCTCCCTCAGACTGGGGGGTTGTTGTCAAGGAGGTGGTCTCTGTGATCAAACTCAGGCTCCTGGGAGGAAGGAAAACTTGTGGGAGTGGGCACCAGGAAGCTGCCTCCTGTTCTCTGCTCTCCATTCTCCCTGAGGCCCTTGTTACTTGTTTAGCACTACTTCCTGACCTCTTCCTGGATGCCTTTAAAGGTCAAGGCCAGGCTCCAGCTTCCGACCCCTTCCTCACTGCCTAGCACACCTGGCTGTAGTTCCGGGAGTGAGGCGATCGGTTTCCTTTATTCTGAAGGGAGTTAAAAAAAAAACCATCAACACTACCGACACATTATGTGCACGGTGATGCTGCCACCCTGCCATGCGCAGTTGTCTCTTTTATAATTCCTTGGTGACACTTTTTTTCTTAAAGCCCTACTGCCGCTGACAGTGTGCTCCCCAACCTGCTGTATCCACAGCGAGCAAGCAGTTCAATGCTGCAACAATAGCAGTCAACTCCTGCTGCATGCCGAGGCTCATGGCTTCTTTTGGGGTGCAGTGGTCTCACCTGCACTGAGGTGCCTGGCTCATCTCATCTTGCTGATACCGACTCCCAGATTCCGCACCCTGGGGATGGTAGTTCCTCCTGTGTATGTGTGCGGGGTGTGCAGGACATGTGTGTTTATCGAGGCCAGGGGACAAACTTGGGTGCCATTTCTCAGGCACCACCCACATCTTTGAAGAGGGTCTCTCCTTGGCCTAGAACTTGTCAAATGAGCTAGGCTGGCAGGAAAACAAGCCCCAAGGGTTTATCTTTCTTTACCTCTCCAGTACTAGGATTAAATCCATGCTTCCATGCCACCCCCTACCCCCCCCCCGCACCCCTTTTTGTTAGTTTGAGTTTTTGTTTGTTTCTTTGTTTTTAAATCATGGGTCCTGCGGATTGAACTCTGGCTGTCATACACGTTACCGGCCGTCTCCCCAGCCCTAAAGTGTCTCTGTTTAATACACAACGACACAAGCAAGACATTGACACCCAAATAAAACCTGCCTGCACGCGGATCCTTTACTATCTATAAGGTTCGTCCTTAAACTTCCAAAATCTGTTTACAAGCCATCCTTGAATACAGAGTAGCTTTTTCTGACTTGTGACTGATGGAATGTCAACAGAAAATGAGGCCTGCCACCGGGCCGAAGAAATGGATGTGGAACCACGCAAGAGAGGAGAAGGGGGGGGCGGGCGGAGGGAAGAAGGGAAGGACCCTGCCCATCCGTCCCCAAAGTCACACTTGGTGGTTCCTCTCTCCTTTTCATCCATCACTGCAGCTATACCCCCTAGATCAATGCATTGACTTGTTTGTTTTTCACAATGAAGGGGAACTTCATAGCCTCATCGCTCATCCCAGAGTGTGGGGGGAAGAGAAAAACAAAAGCCAGCCACCGAAATTTGCATGGTGCTCAATTATACATTAGTGAACATCACTTGGCAATCTGTTCATATCAATTTAATTGGATTTTAATACTGCCTCTGATCTTGTTTTCTAATTAACAGCAGTGCTTGGAGATAAAGCAGAACCACGCACCCAGCAACACCTTTGATCTCTACCATATGGAGCTCTACCAAGCTCTGGGAAAAGAAAAAAAAAAAAAACACACCCAACTCTCCCCTGCCTCCGCAGCAGGCTGAGGGAAGCAGGGCCCCCAGATGGCCGGGTACCATGGACTCCTGCACCCCCGTGGATCATCCTGTGCTCCAATTGGTCCCTGTCGCAAAGGCAAAGGACTCGCTTCCTGTGCTGCAGGCAAATGCGTGTCCCCGGGGCTGGGGAAGTTGGTGGATTTCGCAGCTTAGTTTTGGGGAACAAATATTTGAGTAAACAGAGTTGACCCTGCCGAGTCTGCTTTAGAATAGAGTCTCACAGGGTTAGAGTCAGGACAGGGTTGATAGAGGGGACGGAAGCTGAGCTGTCACATCCCCTGTCAGAACGTCCTTTTAGACCCGTGGGGAACCTCCTCTGTCTGTCTAGCTTCGCTCTCAGGGTCACCTCTTTATCTCTTATTTCTGAGATAAGGTCTCTTGCCACCCACTTTCTGTGCAGTAGAGGATGTCCTTGGATTCCTGATCTTCCCACCGCCTCCACCTCCCAAAAAGCGGGATTACAGGCACTTGTCACCAGGGCGTTTAATACCCTGAGGATCAAACCCAGGCTTCATGAGAGGAGAGCACTCTCCCAACTTAGCGACCCCTTCATCCGCACTTCTGCTCTGTGTTTCCCGAATCCTTGGGTTTCTCACTTCACCAGCTATTAACTTTTGGGTTGACTTCGTGAGTTGACCGGCCAGGAACTGGGGAAACCTACGGAGGTGAGCATAGCTGATAAAATTGGGAAGGCAGCTGAAGGTTACATCAGAGTCTTTGGGGGATGGGGGAGAGCGGGAATGTCTGCCTTCTGCTCACGTTCAGTTGACACAGATTTAGCCCCAGGCTGACAGCACCTAGACTGGGAAGTATAATCTTCCCAGGAACCCAGAAAGAGGAGAGAGGCTCTCCAATGCTTTTGGCCACTCTTCACTTTCTGGTTGTCAAGTAGCTGTTTTGAACTTTCCCGCTGACACATAGAAAACCTTCAGCTGCCCCAGGGGAATGACTCTGGTGCTATCCAGCCTCCACACACAGAGTCCAGCCCAGGCGTCCACACCTTTCCGTGGCTTTTCTCACTACTGATCCATCTTTGGCGACACCAGAGCCTCTGCCCGCGTCGTTATGAAACCGCTTTTTCGTTTGCGAGTGCTCTTCTTGCGTGTGGAGCGGAAGTCCTTCATCGCATTTGAGTTCTACAAAGACTCTTGTCTGTGTCTCGTCTTTTAAAGTTTCTCGGCAAAGGCTTTTGAAGACTAGAAACTAGAAACTTCTCCTCCTAAGCTTGTTATTTTGGATGTTGTATTTAAGAAACCTTTATCTAAGCCAAGGCCATACAGGCTTCCCTCCTGTATTTTCTTCTAGAACAAAATGTGTTCAATGTCTGGAGCAGCGGAAGACGTCTACAGTTCAGCCCTCAGATCTCTTGGTGACGAGTAAGAATTTCATGATTTCCTGGTCAGTTGACTGCTCTCATTCTGAATCAGCAGTTGTGCCCCACGCCTCTCCCTGGCAATGCTCTCAGTAGGTTGCTAGCCTTTGCTTTCTCTCCCATGATCCTCTGGGTGGCACCCTATCAGGGTACTGGCATTTGCCTAGAGTTAAAAGGATTGAACAAAAAGCCCACATTATTGACCTGATCTTGGGCCTTGCTTAGTGTCCTGGTTAATTTTATTGTCAATTTGACTTACCTATAAAGAAAGGCGCTTCAGTTGAGGACTTGCCTCCTTCTGTCATGTCTGTGGGGACATTTTTTAAATTGTTAATTGATATGGGGGGCCCAGTCCACCGTGGGTGGTACCATTCCTAGGCTGGTGGTCCTGGGCTATATAAGAAAGTAGACTGAGCAAGCCATGAGGAGCAAGCTGGTGGGCAACAGCGTTCCTCCACGGCCTCTGCTTCAGTTCCTGTCTCCAGGTCCTTGCTTGAGTTCTTGTTCTGGCTTCCATGACGATGGACAGAAAACCGTAAGATGAAATAAACCCTTTCCTCCCCAAGTTGCTTCTAGTCATGGTGTCTTATCACAGCAATAGGAAAACAGATTGGACCACTCATCAAACCTTTAAACCTTTCTTATTCTTTGAACAATGAATTTTGGCCATTCTCTTGCTTGCCTATTACTGTGCCTCCTCCTCCTCCCCCTCCCACAGAAACACTTCCTGTTTTCACCAAGTCCCCTTCCTGCTCTCATGCCTCTCTTTGGTGCCACGCTGAGTTTAATTAGTGTTATTTACAGGAGCATGGCCAACGTACCAGTGACTGCACCACTGATGAAGGCGATCCCTCCCAGGAAGGTTGTTTGCTTATGAGTAAGCAGCAGTTAGCACAGTGTCTCATAACTGCTCATCAAACCGTTTACTTGAATTCTTGTTTCTAACCAGTTGGCACTAAGAGCAGTGGATCTTCCAAACTGGAAGCCCCTTTGGTTTCTAGATTTCTAGATTTCTATTCCATTCTATTCTGCTGGCAAACTGGTCAACGCTTCTCTTAGCTTCTCTCTTCTGTTATATTTCTTCAGATGACCCCATTTGTAGATGAAACACACAGACCATGACTGTTACATGTTCCCTAGCCCGTTCCTAGAGCTGTAAGTTCACATGTGACTCCATATGACCTGGCGGCCCATGAATTGAAAGACAAGCCCTATGCTTCCACGGTTCCAAAAACTGGGGGTGGAGCAGAGCTGACTACTTACAGTAGTATGTTCTCAAGGGAGTGAGTAGCTCGGAGGCAGTCCCTGATTCTGCCTCCAACAGTCTTAGGAAGGCTTGCCTTTGCATGACCCACATGTCCAGGCAGCCTTTGACTATCCCTGTTTGCCCGCGTCTTGCTCCTTGGTTGAGTCGCTGGCTCCTCTCACTTGGAATTTTTATGCACCTGAAGTCATACCAGTCAGGATGAGTAACAGCAGCTGCTGTAACGAACATCCTGACATTTCACTGACTTAACACAGAGAGTTTAGTAATTCTCTCTGCCACCTGAGGGGAAAGGAAGGGGAGAGAGCAGAAAGAGCCACGTGGAGTAGTAGGGCTGGGCTTAGAAAGGAGCACATTGCCTTCGCTCGCATTTGATTAGTCAGAATCTAGTTACATGGTCTGTTCTGACCATGTCCCCTCTGCTGGATAATTTTGTATCAACTTGACACAGGCTAGAATTTTCAGAGAGGAGGGAACCCCAATTGAGAAAATGACTCCATAAGGTAGGGCTGTAGGCAAACCTGTAGAGTATTTTCTTTATTAGTGATTGGGGAAGGGCCCAGCCCATTGTGGCTGGGGCCATCCCTGGGCTGGTGGTCTTAGGTTCTATAAGAGAGCAGGCTGAACAAAGCAAGCCAATAAGCAACACCGCTCCATGGCCTCTGTGTCAGCTCCTGCCTCCAGGTTCCAGTCCTGCTTGTGGTCCTTTCTTAGCTTCCTTCAGTGGTGGTCATGCTGTTTCATCACAGCAATGGTAACCCACACTAAAATATCCCTCAAAGTTTGCATGCTGGAAACAAATCCCTGGTGTCAATTCTGAGAGGGGGAGACCTTTAAGAAGTTAGTAGACAGAGCCCTCCTGGATGGACCAGAGCCATTATTGATCATTAGAGAACATTTGCTATCCTGAGGGCGGGGGCCTTTAGTGGATGCTGTGAGCCCTCCTCTTGATGTCAGGATACTGTGCGTCTGCTTGTGCGTGTACGTAGAGGGGTGCGTGTGCATGTTTATGTGCATGCGCAATCCTCCTGGCCGGAAGCGGAGGGCAGGTGTCTTCCTCCGTTGCTCTCCACACCGTATTTTTGAGGCACAGTCTCTCAGTGAAGCTGGAGCTCGCCACTTCAGCTAGACTAGCCGGCAAACCTCGGATATCTGACTGTCTCCACTGTCCCCAGTCCCGAGGTTCCAGGTATGCTTTGCTGTACACGGCTCTGATATGGGTCTTGGAGATCTGAACAAAGTGCTTTACTGGCTGATATACCTCCCCAGTCCTTTCTGCCATGTTCGTCAAAATTAATTCCTTGATAATTTAATCTGCGAGCACTGTATTTACATTGTATCTCTAGCTCTGTGTCCAGGAGTGGGACCTGAGAGATTTCCTCTGTCTGCACTGGCCGGTCAACCGGTGGTGTCACTGTACAGGTCTCGTTCAGGCAGCCATACTGTTGGGATGTCATGGGTCCAGCTTTCCTGTCACATCCAGAAGACACCGCTCACCCCAGACATCCTGGTCCTCAGGCTCTTAGAGTCCTTTCACCCCATCTTCTGTGTTGTTCCCTGAGTCTCAGGTGTGTGGGGCACCCCACTGTAACTTGTCCGCTGCATTTAGAGTAATTGTAGCTTCCTGTAATGGTCTCTGCCTGCTGCAGAAAAGAAGCTTCTCTGATGAGGGGGTGTTCTAGTTAGGGTTTTATTGGTGTGAAGAGACACCATGACCATAGCACCTGTTATAAAGGAAAACATTGAGTTGAGGCTGGCCTACAGGTTCAGAGGTTTAGCTTATCATCATTGTGGTGGGAAGCATGGTAGCACACAGGCTACTTGAGAGTACCTGAGAGTTCTTCTCTAGGTAGGCAGGCAGAAGGAAAAGGGAGTGACACTGGGCCTGGCTTGAGCAACCTAAAACTCAAAGCCCACCCCTCAGTGACACACTTCCTCCAAGAAGGCCACACCTCCTAATAGTGTCACTCCCTATGGGCCTATGGGAGCCTTCTTCATTTAAATCTCCTCAAGGAGTAAGAGCACATCTGTATGCAGATTTCTTGATTCGCTACAGCATTAAGCCATCCCCTGAGCCTTGTGCTTCCCTGACCCCAGGGCCAGAAGACAATACATTCCTGTTCATCATCAATTTCTTAGCTTGTGGTATTGTGTTATAGCAGAACAAAACCATCTGAGACAATTTGGTCCTGAAAAGTGAGGTTATCTTTTATAGCAAATACTTGGAAGTACAGAGCTTGTTCAGGAACTGGAGGCAGGGGCTGCTTTGAAGTGAATTCTGGAAATAGACCGTATCACTGTTAATGGCACTTGAAGGGTCAGCCTGGAGACAAATCAGGAGAAAAGGTCTTTGAGACAACCTCAATGGCTGGCATCAGATTGTTGGAAAGAAAAGGAACATGGAAGGAACATGGGCAGAAGAGAGAAAGCAGAAGTGAAGGACTGGATTTCACTATGCAGTTAATTTTAAAAATGTGTGTGCGTGTGTGCATGTGTGCGCGCGTGTGTGACATGCATGCAGTTGCCCCAGAGGCCAGAAGAAGGAGTCAGATGCCCTGCAGCTGGAGTCACAGCAGTTGTGAGGAGTCCAGTGTGGGTGTTGGGAGCTGAATTCAGGTCCTCTGCAAGAGCATCCAGTGCTCTTAACCATCAAGCCACCTCCCCAGCCCATCAGTGCGCATTTTTAAAGCAAAAGAGAATCTACTGAATTGTGTCCATGCTCTCAGAAGACAGAAAGCAAGAATCTACTAGGAGATAAGGCTGCTTTAGTTTGCTTTCTACTGCTGTGAGAAACACCGTGACTGGAAGCAACTGGGAGAGGAAAGGGTTTATCTCATCTTCCACTTCCAGGTCACACTCCGTCACTGAGGGAAATCAGAGTGGAAACCTAGAGGCAGGAACTGAAGCTTAAACCACAGAAAGATACTGCTTGCTGGGTTGCTCATATACAACCCAGTCCACCTGCCCAGAGGTTCCAGGGTGGAACAGTGATCTGGGCCCTCCCACATTAATCATTAATCAGGAAAATGCCTCACAGACTTCTCTACTTACCAATCTGGTGGGGGCATTTCTTACGACTGAGGTTTCCTTTTTCCAAATGATCTGGCTTGTGCTACACACACACACACACACACACACACACACACACACACACACAGACATACACACATACACAGCACCCCCCACCCCCCCAAAAAAAAACCAGAAAAAAAGAAAAAGAAAAGTAGGAATAAATAAATAAATCTAACCAGGACAAAAGTTAATACAGCTGCTAGGGCTGCTGGGAAATGTAGTCTTTCTGTAGATTCAAACAGAGAGGAAACTGGGGCAAGGCATCCATTAATAGATCTACTTGGATGTGTTTCCTCTGACGGGCAGGTGGGAGCGCTTGTAGAAACTGTGTGTTAAATGGATGTTCTGTTGGATTCTATCCATTCAGTGATTACTCCGAACAGCTATTGGTGATGATCTCAGTGGGCGAGGCTTCGTGTTGGACATGGGAAAGTGGGCGGGGCAATGTGTGGTGCTAACACACATTAAATGACCGCTCTGCTTAAAGCATTTAAACATGGCTATCTATTACTTCTCATTGATGGGGACCTAGTCCCACTCCCCGCCTCCAATGAGTGAACAAATTGTTCAGTCTGCACAAGGCTACAGAGCTGGTGATTGATCATCAATAAGGCCCTCAATCATTCTAAGTTATTTGCCTATGTCTGTACCAGGAGATATTTGTGGTTTCCAGTTTACTGGGAGACAGACACAAAGTCAAGTAATTAGGGTAGAATATGACAAGTGGATACAATATTGTCAGAACACTGACCACTCCTGTGTGGCAGAGACACTGGGAAAATTTAGAAAAATTCAAGGCAGAAGGATATTTGAGCTGGGGCTCTGTAGGGTAGCGAAGAGGAGGACCATAGTTCCCCATGGCCTGTGTTTCTATACTTTGTCTCAACGGGAAGACACCCATCGAGTTTCTGGCCGAGGCTTTTAATTTTATTTCATGGTGTCTCTAATGAGGGCTTCTGGGAGGAAACTCTAAAGACGGTGATTCTTCTGAGCCTGCTGGCTGTGTCCCCAGCACTTGGAGATGGTCTGATAAAGTGTGGTAGTCATGACCTTGCAGAACAACAGAGATAAGGGCAGATTTGCTGCTGAAAGAGCTTCCTGCCATCTGCTGATTGGCTGACCGGGGATCTGCAGCTGTGGCTACCCTGGTCAGTGAGGTGCTGAGGCTGCACTCTGCGCCCCACCCTCTGTCTCTGGGTCATCTGTCAGTGGAACAGCCAGGGACCTCCAGAGATGAATCAGAGCCTGGAACTGTTGTTTCTCAGTTGTCAGCTCTGGTTGCTATCTAGCTGCGGGGCAGTCAACATGCATCCACCGATGGTGAGATTCTGAGTTCAGTTCTTATCTCAAAGGACGGAGGCTGGGGATCAGCCAGCCACCAGCCCTAAGCTGCTTGAGGGTACTCTTGCTCAATCAGATACGGCTCCACTTCCATCCCTATCCTCCTCATCATCTTGGTCTTCACCGTCATCAGTAATCACCACCACGGTCTGACTGCAGCCTCTACTTTGCTTCCTGGAGCCCTGAAGTCCTGTATTGGCTCTTGAGATCCGGCTACAAACAGTCCTATAAGGGAACTGGGACTATCACCAATCTTCCTCACTGAGGATGTTGGTGTTTTAGGAGCCTGTGCGGTCAGCTCATCAGCCCCCTGGAAGCCATCCTGGTCTTTATCTTTGCCACTACAGCCCTAGCATTCAGTACTCAAAGTAGACAATGACAAAAGGTCACCCAAGCACTGGGCATGATGATACATAGTTGTAACTCCAGCACTCACAGGGCTGAGGCAGGAGGATAACGAATTTGAGGACAAGTTGGGTAATTTAGCAAGACCCTGTCTTGAATTCAGGCAGGTGTCCTGTCTGTCCAGTTACCACCCCCCCCCACCCCCATCTTCTCTCCCTGTCAGCTTTTGTAGACTTTGCACAATAGGCAGTGGATTTCCATCCGAAGGGCTTTTGGGGGCGACCGGAGCTGTGTGATGTAGTCATCTGTGCCAGCTGTGAGATCAGCTGGCTACCTAGAAGGGTGTGGGTCCCTCAAGTGTGGATCTGCGAGCCCCTCTTGGTGTGTCTCTTTCTCTCCTGAGTTTTACGGGAGGAGCCCCACCCTGAGGAAGTGACAGGTTCTCAGCATTCACCAAGCAGTAGCTCCAGGCCTGGCCCTGGGCCCTGCTCGAAGGAACTTTCCCACATATGCTGGGAACTCTGTGGGAATTAGCATGCTTGCCATGAATGGGGGCTGGGGCTCCACATGGGCCGGGAACAATGCTCAAAACTGCTGGAATATTAATTGATGGTGCCACGTTGGTAGAGAAAGGGGGTGGGGGTGAGAGCTTGAAATGGCAGGGATGTAACAGCCATACAGATGACTCCACACAGAAAACATTAAACAGGCACACAGTGGCAGCAAACTGGATCCTTCCATGACAGATTTCCCACAAACATAAATTGGCTGTTAGCCTCTTTACAGACAGGGAGAGAAGCTGGTATCTTAGTTTGGATGAAGTCAGAAATTTTAACCCCGCTAAGGAATGCACGGTGCAGAAAACCAAGCTCCTTCCCCAGAATCTGATGTGACTCCTTGTGAAGTCCTGGGTCAGAATAGAAGACCATCTCCAGGTCCCTGGCTTCTCCTCTTCCAGGGTCTTCCTCTCTTGCTCTCTCATAATGTAGTTGGAAGTCCTTGCCACACGTCCTAAGGGTTCGATCCAGCCCGCCTGCCTCCCAGCCTAGGCTGTGGGCCTCTAGCATCGGGTGGTCACTCTACCTCCCAACCTGATGCTGCTTGTGTGTATTGACAACTCCTCCCCGAGACAGGCACAGCTCTGGGGTCAGACCTGGGCATTTGTTTTCATTGTTTAACCCACTGGTGACCTTGAGCCAGCCATGCCAGGTCTCTGCATGCCAAGGTATTAGTCTGCACAGAGGAGAAAGGAATTGGATGGACTGGGGAACATCTCAATCCTGGGTCTTGTCCTCCTGACTCCCCTCCACATGACTGGATAGTTTACTTGGTGGCTTCCAGAAGGAAAGGTATCATTGAAGACAGGGAGAAACCCCTAGTACCCTGATGGTAATTGATTTGTACCTATGTAGCAATAGATATGTAACTACACAGCATCTAATTTATCAACCAGTACAGCCAGGCTTCCCGTAAGGACGGGTGCCTTCTGGAGAACCAGTTGTCAGGCGACGCTGTCATTGTGCTCGCTAGCACCATGACACAGAGGGCACTCACCCAAACCCGGTTGACTTGCAGGACTCCTCGGTGAGACCAAGACACACTGGATCGCTACCGGCATTAGGGGCACATTGTTACACATCATATTTTGTGTGTGTGTCTGTGTGTGCAGGTGCATGTGTTTGTGTGAGTGAGGTGCATATGAAGGCCAGAAAACAACCTTGGGTGTCGTTTCTAGGAGCCATCGCTTTGGTTTCTGTTTTTACATTTGTGTGTGTGTGTGTGTGTGTGTGTGTGTGTGTGTGTGTGTGTGTGTGTAGTTTGGTCAGATTTGTCTTTCGTTTTTTTGAAACAAAGTCTTACTATGTGGTTCACACAGGCCTGGGACTTCGGATCCTCCTGCTCCAGCCTCCCCAGTGCTGGGATTATAAGGTTGTACCACCACCATTGGCTGCTGGAGGTCTATTTTATTTTATCAGATTTTAAAAGATTGCTTGGAATTTTAGTCTTCTGCGTGAACCACCTGAAATGGAATTTTGACCGAGTCAGATGCTTTCTTTGGTCAGATTCCCCTTTTTCTTCCTTCTGTCCTTCTTCCTTCCCTCCCTTCTTCCTTTCTTCCTTCCTCCCTCCCTCCCCTCCCTCCCTTCTTCCTTCCTTCCTTCCTTCCTTCCTTCCTTCCTTCCTTCCTTCCTTCCTTTCTTTCTTTCTCTCTCTCTTTCTTCTTCTCTTCCTTTCTTTTTTTTTTGTCTGTGAATACGATGAATTATGTTGATCATCAAAAATTAATCCAATCATAAATTCCAAGGAGAAGTCTCATTTGGTCTTGATTTTTTTTAACTTTTAGAAAAAATTACTTATTTTACTTTATGCCTATATGTATGTATGTGTGCCATGTACCTGGTGCCCATAGAGGTCAGAAGAGGACATTAGTCTCCTGGAACAGGAATTACATACAGTTGGTTGTGAGCCCCCATGTGAGTAGTATTGTCTTTCATTCTGTTATGTGATGAATTACGTTTATGGATTTACATATGATGAACCATCTCTGCATCTCTGGGATGGAGGTGACTTGAACACGGTGAGTAGTGTTTCTGATGTGTTCTTGAATTCAGTTTGCAGATATTTTATGGAGTACCTTTGTATCTGTGTTCATGAGGGAAATTGTTTTGTAATTTCCTGTTCGTGTTGAATCTTTGTGTGATTTTAGTATCAGGGTATTGTGGCTTCATAGAAATAATCTGGAGATGTTTCTCCAGTTTCTATTTTGTAGAATAATTTGATGTGTACTGGTGTAAGTTCTTCTTTGAAGGGTTGGTAGAATTCCATGCTAAATCCAGCTGGATTTTTTTGGGGGGGAGTTAAATTATTGCTTCTGTATCACTAGGGGTTATGGGTCTATTTAAATTGTTTATTTCATCATGATTTAACTTTGGTAGGTTATATCACATATTAAGGAATTCATTCATATCTTTTAGGTTTTCCAACTTGGTGTAATTCAGATTTTTGAAGTATGTCCTTACGATCCTCTGAATATCCTCAGAGTCTGTCGTAATGTCCACCTCTTCATTTCTAAATTTATTAACGCGGATCTTCTCTCTTTCTCTTTTAGTTAATTTAGCTAAAGTGTTATCAATCTTATTGATTTTCTCAAAAAACCAACTCTTCTTTTCACTGATTTTATTTCATTGATTTCAGCCCCGCGTTTGAGTATTTCTTGCCAGCTACGCTTTGTGGGTATTATTTCTTGTTGGTGGTTTGGAGCTCTCAAGTGCGTGTGTTGTTAAGGTGCTAATGTGAGATCTCTAGCTTTGTTCACGCAGGCACTCAGTGCAGGCACTCAGTGTCTCTTAGAGCCCCCTTCCTTGTGTCCCGTAGGTTTGGGTCGGCGTGTTTTCATTTTCATTCAGCCTAGAAAGTTCTCGATGTCTGTCTTGATTTCTGTCTTGAGCCAATTTTCACTCAGTAGTAAGTCGTTCACCTTCCACGAGTTCGTATACGTTCTGCCACCTCTATTGTTGTTGACATCAAGCTCAATACGTGGTAGACAGGCATGGTGTGGGCTGCCATTTAAACCTTCCCACATCTGTTTAGACTTCCTCTGTGCCCTAATATGTGGTCAGTTTTGGAGAAAGTTCCATGGGCTGTTGAGAAGAAAGTGTGTTCCTCAGTGTTTGAGTGCATTGTCTTCTAGATGTCCATTTAATGTTTTGCTATTTAACTCCAGTGTTTCTCTGTTGATTTTCGTCTGGTTGGCCTGTCTATCGGCAGGAGTGGGATACTGAAGTCACCCACTGTCGCTATGTGAGGTTCAATAGGTAATTTTAGATGTGGTAGGATTTCTTTTGTGAAATTGCGTGCCTATGAGCTTGGTGCATAAATGTTTAGAGTTGCAATAACCTCTTGGTGGATCTTTTTTTTACTGAGTATGTAGCGTACATCCTCATCTCTTCTGATTAAGATTGGCGGAAAATTTATTTTGTCAGATAGTAAAATGGCTATATATGCTTGCTTCTTGCTTCTGTTTTCTTAGAATACCTTTTTCCTACCTGTTTACCCTAAGGTAATGTCTGACCTTGATGGTGAGGTGTGCTTGTTGACTGCAATAGAAAGAATGATCCTGTTTTCATGTCCGACCTGTTAGGTATTTTATTGGAGAATTGAGACCATTAATATTGAGACATTATTGATCAGTGTTTATTAATTCTTGTTATTTTGTTGTGGCGGTGGTGTCGTTTTCCCCCTCTTTTGACGAACTGTTCTGAGATTATATTTTCTTGTGTCCTCTTGGGTATAGTTAACCTTCTCTTCAGACTAAAATTTCTCTTCTAGTGCCTTCTGTAATGCTGCATTATTAGACAGAAATTGTTTAAATTGGTTTTTATCAAGAAATATTTTTCTTTCTCCTGTGATTATAATAGATGGTTTTGCTGTGTATAACAGTTTGGGCTTCTATTTGAGATATCTCAGAGCTCATAGAACTTCTGTCCAGCCCTTCTGGCTTTCAGTCTCCATTGGAAAGTCAGCTGTTATTCTAATGGTCTGTGTTATTATCCCTTTTGTTGTTGCTGTTCTTTAGCGTTTTCATTATTATGTGTTGTGGGGATTCTCTTTTCTGGCAAAGTCTATTTGGTGTTCTGTATGCTTCTTGAACCTCGATATGTGCCTGCTTCTCTAGGTTAGAAAAGGAATTCTCTTCTAGTGCCTTCTGCAGAGCTGCATTAGCAGACAGAAGTGGCTTAAGTTTGTTTTTAGTCAAGAAACGTCCTTATTCCTCCTGTGATCATGAGTGATTTTGTTAAAAATACGATTTTATTAAAAATATGCTCTGTGCCTTGACTTGTTTTCTTCCCCTTTCTCTAGGCTTATTCTTTACAGGTTTGGTCTTTCCATAGTGCCGCAGATTCCCTGGATGTTTTGTGCCTGTATTTGTTCTCTTCGTTGTTGTTGGTGGCGGTGGTTTGTTTTGGATTTAATACTTTCTTTGACTGAGCGATCCAGTTCTTTCACTTTGTCTTCAGTACCTGAAACTCCTTCTCCTGTTCTGTAGTGTGCTTTAATGGTCTTCCTTACTCTTTAAGGTCTTTGGACATATCAGTAATTGAAGTCCCTGCCTTGTGGCTCAGCTAAATTGCTCTTCTCGGCGCCTACGCCAATGGGGTTGCTGGATTCTGGAGGAGACATCTCGTCTTGGTAGTTACTGTTTCTGTTTTCTGTGCTGCGATGTAGGCATCTAGAATGGTAATGTTCGTGATGTGTCTTGGTATCGATATCTGGCATTATCTTTGTTGGGTGGGTGTTCTGTTTTTTGGTCACTGTTGTCCCAGTCTGGGTCCTAGCCAAGCGTGGTGGCTTTGGGGTCCGTGGTAAAGAGGGGTTCTTTGTGTTGGTGGATAGTCACAAAGGAATCAGACGGGGTAGAAGGAGAGCTGATGTATCAGGGGATCAGCGAATGCTTCCAGCTTCTGTGTAACCATGATGGTCTATTTACCAAAGAGATCCTCAGCTTCCTTACTTGGAAGACGGCGAACCCCAAATCTTTCTCACACAGGATTTCAACTGGACTGGATCATAGAGGAGCCAACGCTCTAGAGCTCAAAATTGTCCCCAGGTGAAACCACAGCTCTGAAGCAAGTAGGATACTGCTCTCCAAGTCAGTGGAGAGTTGCCAGCTTGAGGATGAGGTCATGGAGAACCACCCTTGGAAGGAAAGGATTAAGTCAGGTCCTAGGGGCTTGGGTTAGTTCTCTTAGGAACGGGTTATGAGGTGGCTAGAGACATGGTTCAGTGTGTACAGTGCTATGCCGCAGAAGTGTGAGGACTCGAGCTCAGAGTTCACGAGCAGAACAAATTAGTGGATGTAGCACTTGCGAGTGTGCTTTTTCCTGGTGAATAGGTGTGTAAGTGCACATGGATGTTAGTTAATGTGGGTCCTGGGGTGATGGTCCATTAACCACAAGTTCCCAAAGGGCATATTCAGAGTTAGCAAGTGGTATCTTTCTCACTTTAGTGTGACCCTGCTAGCCTGCCCTAGCTCAGGATAGCTCGGGCCCAGGCTAGTGCTACACTGAGTGTCACAGAGCTTCAGGCCCCCTGCTGTGACACAATGGGTTGAGGGGGTACAGAGCCATGAGTCAGGGAAGGTTAAGGGAGATGATCCCTCCCTGAGGGGCCTGGAAAGGATGGGAGGGAGCCCTGGGTCTCTGAAGCTGGTCTCACCTATGCTCAAATCTGATGGCCTACATTGGCTTACCTCCATTCCTTGGTTCTAATCCCATCCCCTGATGTTCTCCAAAGAAATGGGCCCAAGATAGTTTCAAGGCCAATTCTGGATATCTAGATTGATAGATGAGAACATGATGGTTCAGGGAGTCTGGGTCGAAGTGACTCTGGACACCCTTCTTTTATGGCAGTCTCTGTCCAAGATGGTTCTAAGATACAGGACCACAGACCCATGCAGGAGAGAGTACTGGGCCAAGTCCTGAGTGACATTCAGGTGATGCCCCCTCCCCACAGAGACCATACTCTGCTCCTTCCCTGAGGGCCACCCAGCCTATCTCAGGCTTTCCCCCACTTCTTGTCCTCCTCCCTTGGAACCTGGTCTCCGTCCTCGCTCCGAAGTGAACTTCCTCTATGAGTCCTAACAAGAACTATTAGGCTCTAACTTCTTGTGGCTTCAGGAGATACAAATCTGTGGTAATGCTTCAAATTGAGTGTCGTGAATGAATAATTACTTTCTGAATCAGAGGCGTTCCATTGAATGGGATCATTATTGTGTGTTAATTAAAATCCCACTGATTATTAAAATTATATTTTGGGGTTTTAATAACTCTATAAGGGACATGCAGATAAAGCTCCGAGATAGGTATCAGTGTGGGTTCTTGTTAAACCCCAATAAATATTGGCATTAATTTAAACATGTACTCATTGATTCATGAAACTAAAATGGGATTTCTCCCCGAAACAGGCAGGGATGTCGCAATAAGTCCATGCTTCTTTGGAGCCTGAGCGCTGAGGTCTTTTTGATCTATGTGAAATCTGTGCTTGGGGCAAACTTCCTCAGGGTGCTCTGTGGTGGGGGAGGCAGGCGTGGTTTAAGTGACTCAGGCAGGCTCCCGTCCAATACCTTCTGGGCTTTTCCAAAGACAAGAGTAAAGCTGCCATTGGAACCCTCTCAGAAGCTGATTAGCATTGGATCAGAGAACCCACACTCATGCGAGTGGGTAGGAATTCCAGGTCATTTATTCCTCCCTAGGGGACTCGCCTTTGAGAACATCCCAGTCTCCTGGTGCTCTGAGTCTGACTGGGTATGTCTGGGCCAGCCCTAGCCCTCTGAGGGTCAGTTCCTACAGAGTCTCCATTCATCTGAGGACAGCAAGAATGGTTTGGCCTCCTGGGCTGCCTTCACCCGCCCCTCCACTCCAGGGGCAGTGGGCGTTGTGTCTAGACGTGGCATTGCTCTGCCTTCTGTGGGTGGACCAGCTTGCCCTCCCCCTGGGGTTGTGCAGCTGGTCCTGATAGCTTTCTTCTGGAAGCCGAACTGTCTGAGACTTCTCAGATGCCTAGAAATGATTCTTTCCAAGGATAGAGTGGCATCTTGGGAGCTGGCTGGAGAAGCAGCGTCACCCAGCTGAGCAAAGCAAGGCACTTTGCAGGGCCCAAGGGCCAAAGGTTTTTGGCTGGCTTGCTTTCTTTTTTTAAAACGGCTTGAGAATTTCATGCGTGATTATCGTTCATTTGACCGACTCCACGCTTCTTTCCTTCCCTCCATCTCCTCCCCTATGTCCCCCATCTCTTCTCCTTCCCAACCTCACGCGCTTGGATTTAGAAAACTCCCCGAGTCTACTTCATGTGGCCTCCTGTGCGTGGCATAGGCAGCCATGAGTAGACTTTCAAGGCCTGCGTCCCTGAAGAAAACTGACGCCGTCTCTCCCCAGCAGCTATCAGTGGCCAACATCTCCTCCTCCGGGGCTGGGACATGACCACAAGCCCTTTGTCAGCAGCGCCGGGATGCCGGACGATTTGATCTCGTGAAGTTCTTGTGAACACTGTCACAGCGCTGTTAAGTCAGGGGTGTGATGGCCCTGTCATGTCCAGCAAATACTCTTCCAATTACCCACCCCCTCTTCTGCGATGACCCCTGAGACTTGGGGTAGGGGGTGTGGTACAGATACCTCATCCAGAGCTCAGCACCCCACAGCCTCTTATCCTGCACATCACCCAGACTTGGGTCTCCAGATTAATCACCACCTACTACACGAAGAATCTTCTCCAATGAGGGCTGAGAGATGGACCAAGCCGTGGATATAAAGATTAGTGCTCCAGGGTTATTGTATTACTATGCCCATTTAGTAGAATAGTATTAGATTTCATCTGAGGCCTATGACCTCACCAGCACAGGATTTTTAGCCCAGTGTATGTTCCCAGGCATTGTTTGGTGCGGGAAAAATTCTATTCATGTCCTAGCTGGAAATGGGGCACCCTGTTGGCTGTTGGAAACTAGTGGAGTAGATGGGCCACCTATAGTTGGGGAGGAGGGGGAAAGAGAAGAGGGCCTGGAACTCCTCAATCAGGCTTCTAGGGTCTGTGGTGGATACAGCAAGAAGGAGAGTTCCAGATGGGACTGGAGGCAGGGTGGGCTGGAAAAGGGAGGGTACAGCACCTTGATGGGACCTGGATGGTGCTGGCAAGGGGCTGCCTTGACCACCTGGCTTGCTTTCCTCTGGCCTCTTCCTGGGACCAGCTCCAAGGGAAGCTCTGGGCCCAAGAGGAGCCTTCAAGGAAGCTCTCGGGAGGCAGAAAGACGATGAGTAGCAGCCCAGGGTGCTTGTACTCAGCCAGCTAATGAGTTACTAGTGTTCCACCTTACTTGCTGGATGACCTTGGGATCCTGGGGACTGGTGGAGTTGGAGGCATCAGATCCAGAATCTGAAGGGTTAGATGGAGCTCAGGCAAGGGAGTGGGATGGGAATGGGGCTGTGTGCTGGGAAGAAGGCCTTGGTGGGTGATGCGGGCTGGGAAAGGTTGAGGAGAAGCTTGCTAGGGCCCTTGATGACTAGTGTAAGTTATCAACGTAACAGAATCTAGATTCATCTGGGAGATGGGCCTTTGGTCATGGCTATGAAGGTTACCTTGATTGTGTTGCCATGGGAAGACATGCCCACTCTGGGCTGGATCCTGGACTGTGTAAGTGGAGAGGGAGCTGAGCACATACAGACATTCAGCACTCTCTGCTTCGTGATTTTGGATGCCATGTGACTTGATGCCTCAAGATCTTCCCACCACACAGCCAACTCCTGAGACTGCGCATGTGCTGTGGAGTCAGACGCCATCTGCCTTTTAGAGAACCAGTCTGGGACACTGAGGCACGCACTCTCAGGGCTGGGTTGCCGTCGGAGTCTGAAGACAAGCTGGTATTGGAAAGATACATGTCTCCATGCCTCTCTGGACATCCCTACACTCTGAGTCTTTCAGATTGGTGGTCTCAGTTGTCCCCACACCAGCTTCCTGTCAGGAACACCCCACTCCCAAGCCCCTGTCAGATAGCAGCAAAGCTTCTGGGCCCTATACTCAGACAAAGAGAACTGTGTTTTTGGCACCTGTACGAATTGTCTGGTTGCTGTATCAATAATGTCAGACGAAATCAACTCATGGGAGATTTTATTGCAGCTCGTGGTTTTAGGGTACAGTCCATTATGGAGGGGAAGGGAAGGCATCAGGAGCTTGAGGTCACTGGTGACACTGTGTACAGACAGGAGGCAGAGGGAGAGGAACCTGGTGCTCAGCTTTCTCCTCCTTCAGCTTGAACTTGGACTGTGGATGGTGCCACTCACATTTAGAGCGGGTCATCTCTCCTCAGTTTTCCCAAACTAGAAAGTCCCTTACAGACATACCTAGTGACCTGTCTCCTAGGTAATTCTAGGTTCTGTCGGGTTGACAACGTTACCAATCACAGAATCCAAGGGTGCTCTAGTGGGGATAGCGGACATGTTCATTTCCCTCCATTCCCCTGTCTACGGGGAAGATGGTCTGGGAAACTGTCATGGAGGTGGCTAGCCTGTCCATCCTCTTGTGGTTGGGTCCCAGGACTGCATCTGCATCTGGACTCATAGAGCCTGAGAGGAGGGAGGGGCAGGCTGCTTTGATCTCCATTCTCTCCTCTCCTGCAGACAGCTCACTGGGAGGTTGGGTCCTGCAGGGTGGAGCAGGCCCCACAGCTAGTGGATGCCTTGGTGCCAGGCCCTTCCTGGTGGCCAAGACCTCCTCAGACAGAGCTGGGAGGAGCATGGTTGGCCTCAGCAGGCCCTTGTAGAGGGAGCTGGGCTGGGGCTGCTGGTGAGAAGCCTCTTGGCCCCAGGTCCCAGAGATTCCTTTTGAAAGGATCAGGGAAGATGAAATGAGTATGGGCCTGTCTCTTCTCGTGGGCCACAGTGCCGTGGAAAACCCACTCTTCTTACGTTTTCTCTGGATTCTCTGCACTCCACTGGGAAATGTAGGGCCTTAGGCTGACTGCCTGTGAGACGGGGAACTCAAGGACTGGTGTAGAAGTTCAGTGTCATACAATCAGACACCCTCATTGCACATCTCAGCCTGTGCCCTGGGATGAGTGGCTTCTGATAACTCCTCCCTTCCTCCCTCCTTACTTCCCCTTCCTTTTTCTTTATTTCTTTCCTTTCCTTTTTAGTGTTGTGTGGCATGCCTGGGTGTATGTGTTTTCATGCATGTTCAGGTGCGTGTATACGCACATACATGTGAAAGTCACAGGTCAACCATTAATGTCACTCCTCAGGCACCATTCAGTTTTTCCTTGTGACAGGTTCTGTCACAAGCCCTGGGCTCTCGGGTTAGATTGGGCTACTAGCCAGTGAGCCTTAGGCGTCTGCTTGCCTTTGACTCCGCGGTGCTGGGATTGCTAGCGGATGGTGCCACACTTGGTTTTTTATTTTTAACGTGGGTTCTGGGAATTGAACTCAGGTCCTCACTCTTGCAAGGCAAGCACTTTACCAACTGAGCCATCTCTTTAGCATGACAACTGGTGTCTTTACCTTGCAAAATACAGGTAGCAACACTTATCTGGCCCTGCAGTGGGTATCAATGCCAACTGAGCCACACCTGCAGCTGAGTGCTGTGGTTGGCACACAGCACAAGAAACTGTGATCTCAAGTGCGCATCAGACCTAAAGAAAGGGCCATGTATTGGTTAAGGCAATTGTTGAGCAAGCGTCTGATAGGTGTTACACTGTGTGGCCATCTGTATGTAAATATAGAAAGCCAGCTGGAACTTGGTAACCAGAACTAATCATCCAACTGGGAGGAGTGGTGGACAGGGGACCTCTGTGTCTCAAGAGTCCAGGATGGCTGCAGTGGTGTAAAGGGAAAGGAGAGCCTAGCTTCTGCCAAGGAAACTGTGTAGGTGGAAGAAGAGGCCCTAAAAGCTCAGCGTACCCAGCGGTCATGGCAGGAACAAGCAATGCATGGGAAGAAGTCCAGAGTAGTGAGAACTTTGTCCCTTGGGGGTCCAGGACTTTGGGGCTGTGGCCTTTGGGGTAGGACTTGGAAGGTAAGATGGTGACTTGTTCCTTCATCTGCTCTTCATCCTTCATAGTCTTCATCCACGTGGTGTAGCAGAGGAGATACAGAAGACAGGAGGAGAAGGCTCAGCTCCAGGCTGCCCTGGTCACCCAGCATCTGGGTACCCTCAGGCCAGGAGCAAGAGCCCACTCTCCAGGTCTCTTAGAGCACAGGTGCTTAGATCCAAAACAGTAGTAGGACAGAAGTCAGCACTTTCCAGAGGGGAACGAAGCTCTCCCCTGCCCTGGAGTTGCAGAGCAGGGGGCCAGAACGCAGCGTCAGAGTGTGTGACTCTTTAGGCGTGGCAGATACCACGCCTTCCATTTCTCAAAGTTCACACTCCTTGAGCTGGGCTTTGGCCTCTGGTCGGGAGCAGTGTGAGCAAATGATTCTTGTTCTCCGGGAAACCAACGGTGAAAGACAAAGGGGCAGGCAGACCCAGGGATGAGCATGTGCAGTAAGGAGCCCAGGACTGCTGTGGTTAGACACTCCAGCAACTGTAAGACTGGGCAGCTATTTCAACCTGCATGTTCAACAACACCTGTGTGCTCAGCATTGCCGACAGGATAGTTGAAGTCTTGCCCTCACATTCTAAGTGAGAAAGCCATTCTTGGGTCCAGGCATCACTGCTAAGAGTCAGGGGCTCTGGTAAGAGTCATCTTCCCTGAATGAGGAGCTCACAGCAGGGGTCGGAAGGTAAGAAGGCAGAGTCAGATGGGGATGTTAGGGCAAGCCGGGCGGGTTTCTAAGGAACCACGAGACACGGACCACTGTAACATACATGAGGCATTTATTGATTACCGGCGCGCGTCCGGGTCCCGCCTATCCCACTCAGGAGATGAGCATGGCGGGCCCCGATCCCTTCCCCGACAGCCCTTTTATCGGGTTCAGGGGAAAGGGGTCTGGGGATGGGGGCTCGTGTAGCTGATTGGCTCCGAGCTCTCTATGTTAGACTAATTGGTTGGGAGTTTCGCAAGCGTGGGACTCAGGGGGCGTGGTCAACCTGTGCCCTTGGACTAGCCCCTTGGGACAGGGTGGCTCCTGGTATGCTGGGGAAGGATGAATCCTGCTGATAAGCTTAATGGTCATTTCCCTGTGGGTGGGGAGGAGACTGGAGAGTACTGTTAATGGCCGTACTTGGGAAGGCATTTCCCCCTATACGTGACTGCATTCCTATGTTTCATATTTCTTAAACCCTTTCAGGGACACCCTAATTAGAAGGAATTGTGTGTGTGAGAGGCCTGTGGCAAGAGAAACTTTTGAAAGAGGGCCTTTGTAGAGGGAGTAAGGGCAGAGGGGCACCAGGTGGGGCAGAGGGTCGACAGAGGAAGTTACCCATCACATGCTCACTTCCAACGAGCCAGCCCAATCACACTTTACTCTTGATGGCTATCAAAGGTCCAGACCAGGCGCGTGGCATGACCGTGCCGATGGCTTAGGACACCGCAGGCGGACACAGAGATGAAGGGGAGGAGAGAGATGGCAAACAGGCATGAAACGTCAAAGAGACGGGAGTCTGGTCTCGGGAGTTCAAGGTGTCTGAGTCATGGTAGGGGCACTGTATCTCCCCTGCGTGTTGAGCTGGAAGGAGAGACAAGATTGGATGGAATTTTGAAAAGGTGAGTCTTCGCACGCACTGATTGGAGGGATCTGCACAGAAGCGGTCAGCCCCCTGCAGAAGTAGGAAGTGGGTCTGGTCACAGGATTATGGCTCCAGCAAGCCACAGCAGGGCGTTGTAAACCTGAGGCGTCTTCAGTCTCCTACAGCTTGTCTGTGGATCTCCTTGCGGGCAGAGAACTCTTCGGTGATTTCTTCAGGATACAATGGGAGGGCACTCTGTTTTTCTTTCAGCCCATCAGAGACTGGAGTCCATTGTCCAGAACCGTGCTTGGGCCAAGGGGTGCACACAGATTTGAACCAGCCCCTGGATCCCCAGCCAGGCAGCTGGACAGTACGGCAGGGCAGGGAATGGAAGACAAACCCAGCAGACAGCAGGTACGTGAGTACCTGAGGCCCCCGGGGAGGTGGTGTTAGTTAGGGAGGGTGAGGTGGAGAGACTCTCCAGCCAAGGTGGGCTGTTTGGAAAAGCCCCAACCAGGCAGGCAGGGAGGATGCGCCTGGGCCTGCTCCAGGCTGTGGGGCGCTTCCCGCAGGTGGCCCTTTGATCTCTCAACAAATAGCCTATTCAACAGCTCCAAGACTGGGCTGGCCTCTGGCAGTCGGGAGTGGGAAGGTGGGAAAACACAAGAGGATTGTCTGCCCAGGATCAGGGCCGAGAATTGGCTAGGCAAGGCCGACTGCACATGCTGGAGGGAGCAGGCGGGGCAGCCCTGGCGTGGGGATGGATGGCTACTGGCCAAGGACTCCCCTGAAGGCTGCAGGCTAGCCTCGGGACTGGGACGCCCAGGGCCTGCTGCTCGCCTTTGCAGGTCCTGGGGAAAAGCAGAGTAGGGGAAAGGATAACATGGACAGTCGCCCCCCTTGGGGGGGCAGGGCAGCTGCATGTGTATACACAGATTAAGGGGAGACATACTTTTACACAGGAGGCAGCCTGGCTCTATAGCTGCCCCTCCACCCTGCAACCTGAAGCCAACTGTCTCCTGCTGTTGGCACAGCTGGGCTGAAGGTTGAGTTGGGGGAGACACTAGGCTGGATACTGAAAAACCTCATTCCCCTCCCCCCATTTCCACCTGCAGTTCAAAATGGAGCCAACATCAAAACCACGGGAGACAATTTTAGTTTAACTCTTTTTGAAATGATAACAAATGCAAGTGGCCTGAGAGTTTGGGTTCTTTTCTGTTACTTGGTTCTGAATGTCTCTCCTCCCCTGTCACATTGGATGAGAGCCTTGCTAGACGGGGCGGGTTACCCTACTTGTCAAATTTAAGGGGGAAAGCTTGGCGGTGGGCCAAGGGGGTTTGGAGACAAGGCAGAATCATCGTCCTGGCTTTTGACTCTCCTTTCGTTGCCAAGCTGTGTGTGTTCAGACAAGTCACACAGCTACTCTGAGCCTCAGTCTCTTCTTATAGTAATACAGCCTAATCATTGCATCCATTCGTCCGGTTCCAGAAGGTCAGAGAAGTACGCACACTAGTAGCTCTCTAGTGTATGAGAGGCCCTCTTCCTTTATGGGAGGAAAGTTGGCTTCAGAATAAACTTTCAATTAAAATATTTTTGTCATACTACAACTGGGTCAAAAGTCAAAACACGATTTAGGTTTTTTTATTTGAGTCACAAGTCTGAGCGAGGCTTTCGTCCAGCCCGTTTTCTCCCTCTCCCCCAGCCTTACCAGGGATTCAGTTTTGAAAACTCAAATCCCCAGTTTAAGTTTTCCGGCTCATTTTCTCCTTCGCTCACATCGCTGGTCCACATATTCTGTGGAGAAGCAGTCAACACCTCCGTGTGAGGTCTGCGGCTGCTCCCAGAGACACTGGCGGAAGAGGAGGAAGCTTGGAGCTGTGGGAAGGGCGGACGCTGGCCCAATGGGTCCGTGCAATGTACTCATTGTGACCCTGGGGCAAGTCATTTCAACTTTCCAGCCTCAGTTTCTCACTTATATAATCAGGATGGTCCCATTCCCTTTACAGGGTTGTTTGCGAGGATTAAAGACGGCGGGGGTGGGGGGTAGGGGGAAGATGTCTGGCTATGGAGTGTGGAGAAAAGCTGCCACAACCAGGTCTCTGGTTCACTGGAGGCCAATGTCTCAGGTGGCGGCTGGAGCATGAGCAGATGTGACCCAGAGAGATGTGTCACACAGAAGAGGACATTTCCCCATCTGCCTCTTGGCTCAAGAGCCCTCTCTTTCTCAAAGCTGACTGACCTCAGGACCTTTCTTTGGGTGGGCCTTTTATTTTTTTTTTCTTATGACCATCTGATTCTCCTCAGCTAAGCCAGCTTTCCAACAGGGCTTTGAATGATGCTGCTGTGGAGAATCTGGAAGGAGCCGGATGCCCGGCATGGCTCTTGGGTCATATGGGAGCCCCGGAGGCTGGCGGCCGGCTTTGGCAGGGTTTTGGGAGTCTGCCTGTCTGGGTGCTTGGCTTAGACAAGTCGGAAGCGGTTGTAGGAAAAGGCAGAACTCCTTCCCCTACCATTTGTTTATCCTGCTTATCTGACCTCAGAGCCCAGCCACCCTAATGGTTTTTAATGACTGTAACGTGTCTCTCGTCCTGACTGGACCCATTGGCTGAGCTACCCAATGGGCTCTTTATTTCCCACATGCTCTGCCTGGCAAGTGGGCTGGCCCAGATGTCAGTTGGGGCTGCCTCAGTAGTACTGTGGTGGGCTTCAGCTGGGGTGGAGCGGCTTTCCTTTGAGGCCCTCTGTAAAGGAGAAAGCTGCCCAGGGGATGTGATTCCTACCTGGAAGTGCGCCATGACCCGTGGGACTCTCGGCAACCTGGCTTGGCCTCTCTGGCCTTACTTCCTCAGGGTTAAGCTACACCTGGAGCAAACTGCACAATTTTAGCCTGACTCTGTCACTGGTCAACACTTCCTGGCCGCACCAGCTGTCGCTTCTTAAGAAACAGCTGCCCTGGGCTTGGCTTGGCTTAGAGGTTTCCCAAGAATGGGTTTGATGGCTGTGACTGCTGCCCGCCTGACTAGGGTGGACACTTCCCAGCTGTTGGCTGCCACCTCAGAAACAGGGCAAGGGTATTGAGAGGCCGGGGTCTCCCCTTAATTCCCAAGGTGCAGTTGTCCCTGGAGATGAAGATTTCTAGGAAGGGAATGCTTCTCGGTTAGTCAGAGCTCCCATCAACACACAGCCTTCTGCCCGGACGGACTCCCACTCCTGCTTTGCCCTTCCCCACCCTGTTGTGCAAGCCTCAGCATCCCAGCCAGCTGAGTCACCCAGGCCCGGACTCCAGCCTGTTAACAGCAACATTGCGTGGCTCTCACCCTGCTGGGGGGGTGGGGTGGGTGGTCTCTTCTCCACCCACCTTATGGGTGGGGGCTCCTTATTCCTGGTAGTGTTCTGAGTCTCTCCCATTCTGCAACTGAACCCTGGGGGTGGTGTTGAGGGGTCAGTGCTTCCTAGCCAGGAAGCGAGGGAGTGACTGGGGCTAGAGTTGGCCATTGACACATACATATGCCTGTGCTAGTGAGCAGGTTGGTGGCTTTGTTACAGGACAGTGGGTATGTGTAGTCATATGTGGACACACATTGGGCTGTGACAGTGCCGGGGGCACTCACATCTGGGATGGGCAGTGGTCCTTATTTCCTCTAACCCATAGCACAGCCTCATGCAGCAACAAGGCAACCCAGTGCCCCCCACCCCCAAGGCTCTCTTACTGTCACCCTCTGATCGTCTGTCCCAACTCCTGCCCCAAGGGATATGATGACACCGGTCCGGGCTCTGGCCCAGGGTGGAACCACATTCTCGGTCCAGCTCTGATGTCTATCTGGGGCTATTGTCCCACGTTTGGTTTCCACTCTGGGCAAGAAGTGACATCTGCATGTCCCACCCTCTGCTCAAAGTGAATGTGCCCCAACCTGAGCTCGGCCTCCACCTTCTCACCTGACCCTCTTCTGCAGCCCTGTGCCCAGGCCCCATCTCCGCCTCCTGACTCCTTCTTACCTCTCCACACCCTGCCCTACTTGGTTCCTGTCCCTGCCACTTTTTTTGTGTGTCCCTCCTTTCTGCTCCTGTCCTGCTTAATTTTTTTTGTCAACGTGACACAAGCTAGAGTCATCTGAGAAGAGGAACCTCAGTTGAGAAATGTATCTATCAGATCGGCCTGTGGGCAAGTCTATGTGACATTGTCCTGACTGATGATTGACAGGGGAGCGTCCAGCCCCCTGTGGGTGGTGCCACCCCTAGGCAGGTGGTCCTAGGTGGTATAAAAAACCAGGCTGAGCAAGCTGTGGGGAGGAGCCAGTGAGCAGCATTCCTCCTTGGTGTCTGCTTCAGTTCCTACCTCCAGGCTCCTGTGTTGCTTGAGTTCCTGTCCCAAATTCCCTTTTGATAGACCGTGAGTTGTGAGAGGAAATAAACTTTTTTTTTTTTCCCCCAGTTTGCTTTTGGATATAGTGTTTATCACAGCAGCAGAAGGCAAACTAAGACAGATCCCCGTCTTCCAAGCTCTTCTGTCCCAGACCCTGAGGCCCCAGCAAGCTTTCCTCATCTCAAGTCCGAGAAGACGCACCTCCTTTGTCTCTGTAGGGCTGGTTTTCCTGAGCTCTGTGGCTGATCTACATCCCATCTGGTTCCCTTTGCTAACCAGGAAGGGTCCGAGTGTGGCGACCTCGCTCTTGTTGAGGGCACCAGGCTCTGCCCGTCATTGGTCAGGGTCTCAGTAGTTCCGAATATCCGTTCCGTCCCGTGGTGGACTCTTGTCTGCACCTGTTGGCTCATAAGCTCTTGATCATAGGGCGTTTGCTCACTCACACGTAAGTTTCTTATCTGTGAGGGGATTCGTGAATCAATGAAATGGACGAATGAGTTCATTCAAGTAGTAGCAACTGAGGATCTTTCATGTGTCAGATACTTCAAACATCTTGGTTAAGAATTCCTTCCTTCCTTCCTTCCTCCCTCCCTCTCTCCCTTCCTCCCTCCCTTCTTCCCTCCCTCCCTCCCTCCCTCTCTTCCTCCCTCCCTCCCTCCCTCCCTCCCTCCCTCTCTTCCTCCCTCCCTCTCTCCCTCCCTCCCTCCCTCTCTTCCCTCCCTCCCTCCCTCCCTCCCTCCCTCTCCTCCCTCCCTCCCTCTCCCTCCCTCTCTTCTTCCCTCCCTCCCTCCCTCCTTCCCTCCTTCCCTTCCTTCCTTCCTTCCTTCCTTCCTTCCTTCCTTCCTTCCTTCCTTCCTTTTTTGTGCTAGGCAAGAACACTCTGCCACTGAGCTGTGTCCCTAGACACTTGCTCACTTTAAACTTCGAGACAGTCCTACAATGTTGCCCTGACTGACCTTGAACTTGTGATCCTCCTGCCTCAGCCTCTGGAGTGGTTAGACTGTCAGGCCTGACATCTTTTGGGAGGTGGCAGATGATGGTGATGATATTTCAGGATTATTAATAATATTATTATTACTGTCACCCTCTGATCATCTGTCCCGACTCCTGCCCCAAGGGATGTGATGACACCGGTCCGGGCCTTAGGTCTTAGGAACTGAGTAACTGAAGAACAACTTCCGAGCCTTGGAGGCAGAATGTTGAGAAGTGACTTAGTCTCACGTAGCGTGTCATGGTTACACAGGTCAGTGACCCAGCTGAGGGAAGGATCTTCTTGAAGGACGTCCCCAGCCGAGAGTTAACCTTAGCCTTGCCTCTGGAAGCAGTCTCGTGGAATCACTGTGCTCTTCTGAGGACCACTCTTTGCTGTAGCTGCTACTGGGTCTCACGGACCTGGTTTGAGAACGTGTGACTGGGTAGAGAGGGGAGAATTCCCCAGTACCTGGGAGGCCCTTCGTGTTCTCATTTACCAAAAGGGAGGTGTGGTGGTCCTACATCACAAACGGAGAGCTGAAGTTTATACAGGTAGAGAGCTGAACTGACAGCAAAGTTGCAGGGGAGCAGGTGGCAGGGGAGGAGGCTGGGATGGGACATATGGACAGATGGGGGTTGGGGGGGGCAGGATGACACATACACACCAAGGTGTCCCCTCCTTCCCCTCAGGCAATAGGCCTCTGCATGGCTTGGGGCAGGACCTTTATCTCCTCTGCTTCTCTGTGCCTGAATGTGGAGCAGAGATACATGACGATGCACCTGCTCATAAGCGGGGTGAAGATCACGCGTGCTGTGTCTTCCAGTGTGCAGATCTGTGCGGCACATGCTAGCCAGCACAGTTAGCCTGTGTTACTGTTGCTACTGGTTCAGAGAGCTTTGACTTTGAAACTGGGCTGTCAGTCACTGCCCAGCATCCCCAGATGCTGCTGCAAAAGTCTTGGCATTCTGACTGGCTTCCTAGTCTCTGCGAGGCGGTTAGAGTTAAAAACAGGGAGATCTTGATGCTGAAGAAAGAGAGGGGCAGGGAACTGGGGGAACCCCAGGAATTCTGGCTTTCGTCAGTTTCCCTGGAGCTTCTTTGGAAATGCTAGCCTGGCACCCATTGTCCCTCTTGCTTCATCTGCCCTGGGCATTGCAACATCTAGCATGGAAGGAACTTAGTGCTGTCCTGGGAGAGCTGCCCGAGTCGTGGGAACCCTGGAACGTCTCTCCAGAGCGTCCAGCAATTGGGGCAGGGCCCGGATGGTGGGGCCACAGTTAGTCAGGGGCCTGGCAAGGGAAATCCTTGTTGTGCAAGCAGTGTTCTAACAGGAGTGTCCCTGGCCTCTATGCAGGCAGGACTCTCCCCTTTGCCTCAGGGAAGCAGGAAGAGTTGCTTTGCATAAGAAGGGGCACCAAGCACAGCAAGTAACCTGGGAACCTCAAAGCAGGCTGATAGCCCTGAGACCATCATCATTCTGTGTCTGCTTTCTGGATGAACTTGGGCTAGTTAACCAGGTCAGGCAAAGGAAATGATCAGAGAGGCTGCCCACCATCCCTCTCAGCTTAACACCTGTCCAAGCCCAGAGTCCAGTGAGGCCCAGTAGCTATAGTGAATGACTAAACATATATGTTATCAGACAACTCTACCTCCTTGTAACCCACAGCATGGAGATCCGCATGAAGCAGAACCTTGGGGGCAGAGTCACCATCAAACACAGGTGCTTGCTGGCCCCTGAATGCAGATCTTCCCAGACAGAAGCAAGTCAGAGGGTCAGAGCAAACCAATTAAAGGCCTTTGTGTGTTTAGCTTTTCACACTGAAAATGCTTGCGGGTGGGGGTGGGGGGGACAGGGGGGGAGTGGGAGGTGGGGAGGAAGGTCCTTTGAAACCAAGTGTATCGTGTTGGTTACCGTTGGTGTTGCTTTTGGAGGCAGGGCCTGGCTACCGCAGCCAGAGATGCCACACAAAGGGCACATTTACAATACATGAGGTTATGCCTAATTACCTGAGATAGCCTTCTCCACTGGGTGAAAAATCCGTTGTCATCAGTCCTGCATTAATCACGGCAAAGGCGGACTTTCTGGCTTATGACTCAGAGCTGACTCAACACAGGGGCAGGCGCTTTCCATGGCCTGGAGCTGGGGTCCCTCCCCTAGTTTTCCCCCTGGAAACTCCTAAGCAGCCAAACCCCTGGACAAGAGCATCAACCTTCCCTGGGAGGCCCTGCACCCGAGTTCAGCTCTTTCTTCCAAGCTGTGACCGGTGGAAGGCTGTGATTAGCTTGCCTTCTGCTCCCCCTCACTCCCACCCCTTGGCTCCCCCACAGGGAGGCCAGCGTCTGCTTCTCTTGCAGTGTGGGAGGGAAACTGAGCCTCCGCCTTGGAGGCAGTGAAGGGTGGATTTGCACCCAGCACTTCCTGACTTTGAAGCTGCACGTTTTTTTTTTTTTTTTTGTTTTGTTTTAAATGCCATTGCTATTTGGAAGTTTCACCGGCTTACCGGAAGGGAGCAAGGGGCTGTCCCGGAAGCTCAGATGGCAAGTAGCATGTCCATACTGCTCAGGGAAGACAGGGCCAAGTTAAAGAACAAGGGCGATTTTCTCCGCTGGGTGTGGAGAAAGGCTTTTGTCGTTAAGCCCAGACTTTTGTCTGGATTGACCGATCGGTCATCCAGTCATATCTGATGGTTGTCTGTCTTGTTTACCTTGTCACTCACAATTGTCTATGATCTCTGGTTGTTCCCTGACCCTAGAGTGACCTCTCACAGGCCGGGACATCCTCGAGGAGCTAGTGACAGGGGATGCGTTTGAAGCCTCCAAGCTCTCAGATGGCTCTCAGACAGCAGTCTGCCTGCTCTTCACACTGGCTCCCCGAGCCTGCCCCAGGAGGCCAAACTTACTAGACCAGTGAAGAAAATAAGACTTTAAAAAGTGAAGTGATTTTTCCAGGCAAGGTGAGAGGACGAGTTTGATTTTCCCGGTCTGGAGTTGCTGGTGTCGTTCTGGAAAGAATGTGGTGAGAGTCACAGTGAGTTGGCTCTGATGGTATACCAAATAGCACCGGACAGTACCAATTACAGTCTTCCAGTGCTCACCAAGAGGCAGGGGGGATGGCCCAGAAGGATGGCCCTCCAGACCGTGAGCGCCACGCTTAGTTCACACCGTGAACTCGCGGTTTTGTTTGTATTCTAGGTACCCTGGGAGTCTGGGTTTTTACGTTCTGTCTTTTCTGAGTCTCGTTTGCTGTTGTCCACCTTGGTGTTCAGGACAATCTAACTCGGAGCAGTCTGGCCCAGATTGTGACCCATACCTGCCTGACTCCGCAGGCAGCGCCTTTTCTAGTTCCATTACACTGTGCCACCTGCCACAAGGCAGGAGCTTTGCTTGGGCTCCAGAGGACTGAGTGACAGTGACCTTTAAGACGTGTGGAGAAGGGTGTCACCGTCAGGAACCACATGAGCAAGGTAGCTAATGTTTGCAGGGCAAAGAGCTGATTGGTTGGGAAGGAGTGGACTCAGATTTTTTTCCCTAGCACCCCAACTCCCCAAATGACCTTCCTTCCCTGCTCCTCTTCTACCCCTCACTCTCTCCCCTTTTTCTTCACCCGTCTCTCCCTGTCTCCTCCCTCTATTATTCTGTCTCTGTCTTCTGTATCTCTCAGTATCCCTCTTCCCTCTGTATCTCTTTACTGAATCACTGAAGGGTAGACCCTGGGAAAAGCTTCAGAGTCCCCAAGGAGGGAATGGCCAGTGGGCCAGTCTGAACACCCTCTGCGCCTGCTTTAGACTTGATCCGATCAGACTCTTGCTGCCTCTCACCCCTGGAGTGTAAGTCCACACCATGCTCTCCTTGGCCCAGTTGCAGGGGCTTGGGGACCATCCAATTGAAGGTGGTGTCCAGCCTGGGGAAGGGCTCTGTGCCCCGCTGTGCACTGCGTGCCTCCTGCCTTTCCTGGGCCAACTTAACTTGAGCTTCGTCTGTCCTTCCCTCTCCGCTCACAGAGTGGGCGGAGGACAGCTGCTTGCCCACTGTTCCCTTTTGATGTAGACCACGGTGGGAAAGAGGATCAATGAAGGGAGGGGAAGACACAGCTAGTGCTCATGGGAGCTGACTCTGGGTCACATGGTTGTTTTGCATGTGCTTTAAAGTTGCCACTACTCTTTGGGTCAATGTGAAGGACTGTGTTAATAGCCGGGGCATGGGGACAGCTCCTCGGGCTGGACACAGCAGCCTGTGTGGGTTCCTATTTTCCTGATTTTACAGCAGGGGATTTGAAGGTACAGAGCTGGTGAGGAACCAGACAGGAGGATTATCCACTCTGGCTCCAGGGTAGTTCTGAGAATGCAAGTCTACCCGCACCTGACTGCCAGAGCTGCTGGGGAGGGAAGGATGAAAGGGCGTGGGTGGGCACAGAATCGACACCCATATGGACGCCAATGTCAACACCAATAGTACCTGCTTTTTCTGGTACTGTGGACTGAATCTAGGGGGTCATGTAAGTTAGGCAGCGCTCTGCTGCAAGGCCTTCTAAGCTTAGCACCGACAGGAGCGACACTCTGCCTTCCCAAGTCTCCTTGGCACAGAGTTGGGATCCCCTACTCTCACATCAAGGATGACAGGGGTAGATGTGTCTCCATCTCCCACGCAGCTTTGGGGCAAACAGGAAGAGGTTCACAAGATGCGACAGTGCGTCAGCTACGCCTGCTCTCTGGTTGCTAAGCCTATGGTGGTTGAAGTCAGAGCCCATCAAACAGTTAAGCTTAGGACAGGCTCAGCAAGACCTTCTACATCACCCTGGCTCCATGGGGAGTTTTTGACTTTTATTAATTTATATTTGCTTGTCCAGGTTGCAACATGGCTGCTAATGTTACCGTGACCTTGACATATAGGTACAGTAACTGTCAGGGGGCAAGATCTGAGCAAACTGTTAGAATTCTGTCTGGCCAGGAATACTCCAGGTTCAGGGTACTTCCTATGGCACATGGTATATGTCTTGCTGTCTAATCGTCTGTCCATCTTATTGAATATTTCTTCTTCCTCTTACTTCTCCTCCAGGAAGCTCTCTTTGATCCTCACAGGGAGTCTTCGACTTTTGTTAATTTACATTTGCTTGTTTGCATTGCAGAGAGGCTGCCAACATTACCCCTGCCTGTGATCTTGGGATATAGGTACTTAACTATCAAGGGAGAGAACCCTAAATGCAGTGGCCTGAGGTACAGTGGTTGGATGAACAGTGGCTCTCAGCCACGAGGGTGAAACCAGCGTCTCCATGGTGTCTCTGTCTCTCTGTGGTTCTCGGTGTTAAGACTTTCACTCACTACTCCTTTCTCTTCTAGAAAGTGCTTCCCCTCCTCTGGGGGCCTGGCAGCAGGACAGGTGGGTGAGAAGCACCAAGCTTCTCCAACAGCGAATCCTTTCTGCACAGCTGTCCTAACCATGGCTCTCGCCAAGTCCCAAGTCCCTGTGGTCTCCGAGGGTGCTAAGGTGGGAACAGAACGCAGCAGCCTTTTGGAGGAGAAACCCAGTTTCCTTCTGGAAAAGGGCTACTTCCTGATCGCCAGAGAAATAGAAGAAAGTCTTTAAACTGCTCCAGCATCCCCACTGGCCTCCAAACTGTCGGCCGCCAACATTTTGATGATTTAAGTGTCGATGGATTAAAAACATGTGGTTCACGTTTCCCCCAAATTCAAATGCACAAAGGAAAGTTTAAAAAAAAGGAAAGGCTTCGGAAAGGCAGGTCGGGTTTTATTTGCCCTGATTTGGGAAACTTGGCTTAAGGTACTTACGGGTACACCTCCAAACGGCTCTCTCAGGCCTCCGGAAATGTCTTCACTCGGCTGGGAGGTAGAATGGATTCGTGCCTGGGATCAGGGCAGAGGTGGGGGCTTGCTTCACTTTACTGCTGAACTGGACCCAGGCCAACTTTATGCAGCCCTGGGCACGGGGAAAAGGCTAAAATTCTCAAATAATAAGCTTCAACTTCTTGTCTTCCAGAGGAGCACCCCTACCACAACTCATCCTGATTTTGCCCCAAGATTCTAACACTCAGCTAGTGGACATTTACTGAGCATGTACTATGTGCTGTTCTTGGCGAATTCATGGAGAAGGTGAAACTGCAGTCCCACATACCACCCACTGTTTCGACCCAGCAGGGAAATCTGTGCAGTGGGCTCACCAAATCCTCTCCAGCCCCCTCCCTCCCCTGCCTGTTCCCTGTGAGACACTGATTGGAGTTCACTAGGACAGGGAAGGGAGTCGCTTTCCTGTGGGATGAAGGCCGGAGGCTGGGCCCTCTCGAATATCCTCAGAGTTTTATGATCAAACCAAGGAGTCAGTAAGTTTGTGGAGAGAGCCTGGTTCTAACAGAGGCTGGGCACAAGGCCTATAAATATCCCCTGCAGGTCAGAGACAGCGGTTTCAATTTTCCCACTCCAAATGAATGGAGCTGTCCAGAAGTTCTTGGCTACAGCTTTGGTCTGTACCTCTCAAAAGTGTTCAGATGATCCAGCTGGAATCTTCCACTGAAGCCAAGGAGCCGATGTTGGAGGAGACTACCGTGTGCATGGCCCTAGGGCAGACATTTAAGTAGATCACCCCATTAAGCACCCAGGAACCCCCAGAACCAGCAGCATCCCTTCCACTGGTGAGGTGTGAAGGCTTAGAGTGGGTAGGAACCTGGGCTGGAGGTCATGGTCAGTGAGTGGAAGGGAGGCCGGGCTGTGGGCAGCTGGCCTGGGGGACACTGGACCTTCACGTCCCTCCCTGGCTCAGCCGTCCACAACCACCCTGCAAGATCAGGGTTTTTGTAAGACTTGTGCTTTCCCTTGGTGATTTAAATAACACATGTTCTTTTTCTTTCAGGGAAGTAGGGGAATCTAAAACCACATAAAGAAAATTAAAATCACCCATGTTCTTGCCACCCAGCAACCCCTGAGCATGTTTTTGTTTACATTCTTCCTGTGTTGAGGGACATAGATGGACAGATAGGAGAAGGCCTGATAGACATTCAAGAAGATGAGTAAGTGCACTCTCTCTCCCTCCCCCTCTCTCCCTCCCTCCCTCCCTCTCTCTCTCTCTCTCTCTCTCTGTATATGTGTGTGTATGGATGTCATCTCTGTGTGTGTTTCTGTGTGTCTGTGTATGTGTGTGTCTCTGTGTGTGTGTATCTTTGTATGTGTGTTATGTGTGTGTATGTGTCACCTGTGTGTATCTTTCTATGTATATATGTGTGTGTCTGTGTATGTGTGCATGTGTCTGTGTCATCTGCGTGTGTCTGTGTTCCTGTCCTGTGTCCTGTCAAGGTCTGACATCCGCCTTGGGGTCTTCTATTGCTTTCCACCTTAATTTTTGAGACAAGGTCTCTCACAGAACCTGAAGCTCATGATCTCAGCCAATCTTACTGGCTTGTGAGCCCCCAGGTCCACCTGCCTCCCCAGGCCCTGGAGTCATAGGCACCTTTTCCCAAGCTTTGCTTTTACATAGATGCTAAGACTCTGAACTCAGGACCTCGTGCTTGCACGATAAACATATTAGCCACCGAGCCTAAGCCCTCGATGGGACAAGCATCTTAGTTTGTAAAAGGTAGACTCATCCATAGAGTGCTTCATTCACTGACTGTTAAGGATCTGTTGCCAGTTCATTTCCTCTGGATTTGAGTCTCAAAGAGGGAAATGATGCTTCTCCACTAACACAGGGAAATCACACCTGATTTCCTCCCTGCTACCCCTAGGATCTGTGTTCTCCAACATAGGTCAGGGATGCAGACACCCTGATCCCTCCAAAGCCAGCTATGGAGTTCCTTATTCTCTCATTCCAGAGGGATCACCCACGCTTGTGAAAGAAGGCTACAGAGAGAGGCCCAGGAGAATTTGCACGACGAATACAAAAGATTATTAGGGTTCTTTACAAGGAGATCAGGACAAAAAAATAGAGAAAAATGTTACCAATTCAAGCAAAGAACATTGTATACTCCTGGAATTAGGTGGTCCATTGCAGTTATGGGAGATCGTGAGCAGTAAGTGTCCCTGGCGGTCATGGGATGGACACCAGACAGACAGTGTCTCATCAGCATCCAAGCACACCACACACGAATTCACTTTAGGATCCTGCCTCTGTGTCCAACAACTCTCAAGAAACATGGATCCATTACACCACCCCACTGCAGACAATGACTGTGTGTCACATAGGCACACCTCACCTGCTTCACAATATGGCTCCTGTTTGTTTGGTCGATTGCTTGGGTTTTGTTTTAGACTTAGACGTGGTCTGAGGGTTGTTGTTTTTGTTTTGTTTTGTTTTTTTTTTTTAACCCTTCAGATATCCTTAGAAAAGATGTTGAGAGTAAGTTAAGATCAATTTCAGCCAATACTAAAAGCTGAGTGATCAAAGGTCTATCTCAGATAGGGCTTCCATCAACAGGGTGAGGGAAAATCATAAAGCTTGGCCCGCTCTTCCGTCGTGATAGCTTGTGTTCATTCTTTTCAGGACATTGACCTTTCATGCTTTGTGAACATGATAGACATTCATTGTGAAATTGTGCAATATAAAACACACACACACACACACACACACACACATGATTTATCTCTGTGGTCATCAGTATCCCCTAAGCATCACTATGTGCATTTGTAACAGTTTCTTTTCTGTTGCTGTATAAAATGCCACCACTAAAAGCAACTTATGGAAAAAACAGTTTATTTTGACTTACAGCTCCAGAGGGATAAGAGTCCATTACGCTGGGGAGTCAGCCAACTCGTGTCTGCCATGGCCCTCAGGTGCTGGTGCTGTGCGGGGAGGTTTGGAAGACGTGGCCTTGCTGGAGGAAGTATGTCACTGGAAGGCGGGCTTTGAGAGTTTATAGCCTTGCCCTATTTCCAGTTCACTCTCTCTGTTTCCTGCTTGCGTTTGAAGAGCCCTCAGCGTCCTGCTTCTGCTACCGTGCCTGCTGCCTGCTGCCATGACTTTGGCTCACAATCTCCCCAAACTCCAACTCCAGCACATCTGGTGTACCCTTTTGACCTCCTCTGAGATAGAAATTAAGTGCACTTATTCCCTGTGTGCAGAGATATGCACATAATTTAAAATAAAATGTTAAAATTATTTTATTAGCATGTGCGTGTATGTGTGTGTACATGTGCCACTGTGTGTGTGTGTGTGTGTGTGTGTGTGTGTGTGTGTGTGTGAAGACAGTCATTTGGACTTGGTTTTTTCCCTCCACCCACCTATAAGTAGGCTCAAGGGAACAAACTTAAGTCGCGATGCTTTCACAGCAAGCACCTTTACCCTCTGAGCTGTCACCAGCCTCAGCCTTGTGCCCTGATAGATGATCCTGTCATCCATCCCCTTTGCATGAGGCTGACATCATTCTATGAATCCAACCATCTACAGGGGACCTGGTCACCTTGGTTAGTTCAGGGATGGATAATGACTCTGGGTGACCATCCGTGCAAACACAAAGACTCTTTCTGGTAAATTAATAGGCATAGATTCAGTTTTCTTTTAAAAAATATTTATTTTTCAACAATTTCACGCATGCACACAATGTGTCTGTGAGGGACTGGATTTTCAGTGAGCACAATCTTGGTGCAGATGACTTCAGCAAACACCTGTTAAGGGTTATCACAGAAAACCCGAGTCAGGGCCCAAAGGGTGAGATATGTGGTTTCCCATTGAATTGTCAAGGCTCCTGGATTCTCCACACCTAAATATAATGACCACGGACTTTGTGGGTACATACAAGACAGTCAGTTCTCTTTTGAGTCTGCTTGGATTTATGTCCCATGAGGTTGCATGGTCCTAATGCATTTGCAAACACCAGCCTTCCTAAGCGGAGAAGAGCTTTCTACCGAGTCTCTTGATCCTGTGTGGACACTTCTCACAGACCACACAGGGTGTCGCTCAGCAAACTTCAGGTGCTTCAGTGCTCTGGTGATGTGACTGGACATGTGGAAGGGGAAGACTTGTTCACTCTATACACCTGTCTTCAGGAATGACGGTTCCCATGAAAACGGCAACAACGGATGGGTGAACTACAGATGAAAGGTTGTCACTTGGAAAAATTTTGTTTTAGATGATCCAAATTAGAAGAATGGTCTTTGTCTTCAATATGCATATAAAATTGCCTCCCCTTTCTGCTTAACAAGCTAGCTTCCATTCACATTATCAGAAGCGCAGAAACAAGTGACTTTCTTTTTTTTCATTCAAAAATGTTTTCTCCCACGGATTATAAGAAATTAGATGGGACTCTCCCTCCAGGAAGGTGTGGGGCTACCTTTCTTTTGTTGGATCTTTTCACAATTTTGACATGGTTTCTTTGTCTTATAAGCAAGAATGGCTTACCATTGGCCAAAAGAAGCCCAGAGAATCCACACAGAAACTCTGTGTTTTTGTGGAGACAAAGAAGCAGCAGTGAGCTGTTTAGGAGAAAACTTATAAATGTAACGATGTGAAAAGCATGTGGTTCACATTAATTCAAAAAAGGGTCCTTTATTGGATTGTGATCTGATTGTGTTTACAAATATATAGCCAGAGGCTTTTAATTTTGGGGCAATTTCATTGTTCATAGATATATATCCAGCTACAGATATACATCTATGAAATTATGTGCTTATGTGTTTTAAATGAGATACGGCCTCTCTTCTGTAATGTAATAATCTTCCTACTTTATGATCTACAGTTGCCCAAAGTTGGGGCAATTTCATAACAATCTTATTTGAAATACCATAATAGATGGGAGATGTAAATATGCGATGTTTAGAGACCCTGCTGAAATTTGAATTTCCCTGGAATCTCGCCAACCGCAGGAGCTAACAAGGACAGACTTTATTAAATCGCACACAGCAGCTTCTTGTGAGTCTACCCACCTCTTGCCTCTTTGCTGTTTACTTTTCTTTTAAGCCCAAGTTCAATAAATAAACCCAACTAACAATTAAAAAGTCCCCAAATGATTCTAGATTGAAAAATGCAAAAACAGCCCGGCTGGCGCTCCTCTTGCAGCAGAGTTTGATTAACCTCTCTAATTGCATTTGGGGGGGGGGGGCGCGGGCTAGCTGGGCGCTGGGGCTTTTAGTGAGAGCTGCCTATGAAAAACCTCAATTATCACTAAGAATGGAAAATGTTCACAACAGATATATGTCCTTCCTAGTCAAGAGCTGCTTTCAACGCAGCACAACTGATTTGAGAGAGATACCATTCTATGAGCACTTCTTCTCTGCCCCAAGCCCAGCAGCTTTCAGTTGGCTGTCGGTGAGCCCCTTGGCCTGCAGCCAGCTTGGCTAAAATAGCTCTTTCCATTGCTCAGACACTGGGTGCCCTACACTGACGAACGTGAGACCAGAGAGCTGTGTGGAGAAGGAAAACCAAGCTGGAGAGATTCCCCTGTGAGGTCTGGCTGGCTCTGCTATGAAAGGTAGGTGACTCTGAGAGGACGTAAGACAGACTAGAGGCCCCATAGTGTGTGTGTGTGTGTGTGTGTGTGTATGTGTGTCTGTCTGTCTGTCTGTCGTGTTATCAACTAAGCCATCTCTGCAGCCCCAGGGGATTCCCATGTTTAAACACTGCCTTGAGGCAGATGTGCCATGACCTTTCGTTAAGACGAGGCTAGGTTCAGAGGTCGGTCACCTCAGAGAAGCTTCTGCTCACCCTGTCCTTGCTGCACACAACCATAGTTTTCCAGGGGTCAGAATTCATGTTGTGTTTTCCTTGCTAAGCTCAGGATTGGTTCCTTTTAGGCTCCCAACACACAGGAATCCCTGATTCTGGCTCTTCCTCTGTGTCTCCCTCTCCTACAGAAACTGAGACTATCTGGGCCGGAATCCTGTCCCACTATCTGAACAGGGAGCTTCAGCCTTGGAACTTTGGTTTTCCATCTGGAAGCCAAGCATAAGCCTCCCCACCTCCCGATGTGTTTGTGCAGGTTGATGAAAGCACTAGGGAGGAAGACAGCTGGCAGGTGACGGGGACGTGCAACGGACGCAGGGCAGATGAGGGCCTTTCTGCATTTGTAAAATCGATTTATTCTTTGGTGGTTTCATACACATGTACGCACATCGCTCTGGCCCACCACCCTTTCCTATCCCTCACCTTTGACCTCCCTTCCTCGTCTCTTCACACCGACTTGTCATTCCACTTGGAAGTCTTTTTGTTCCGTTAATTTTGCTTTGGGACCCATTAGATTGATCCAGGGGTGCTCCCGTGGGGACAGGTGTGACAGTCAGTATCGACTGCAGCGTGGGCCACTTCTTCATCTTCTTCAACAGCTCTCTACTGCCATTAGCTCCTTTGAGCAGGGTGACTCTTAGTTACTTTTCCATTGCTGGGATAAAACACCACAAATAGGACAACTTACAAAAGAAAGCTTTGTGTTTGGCTTAAAACGGTTGAGGTCCATGATGACTGAGCAACCACGGGGCATGGAGCAGAGAGACACCGAGAACGGAGCCAGTCTTTCAAAACCTGAAAGCCCACTTCCTCAAGAGACACATCTCCTCCAAGAAGTCCACAACTCTTAATGTTTCCCAAACAATTCCACCAACTGGGGACCAAGTATTTGAATAGACGAGCCTGCAGAGGCCATTTTTGTTTAAACCATCATGGGCCTCGTGAGCTTCTCTCTCATCTATGACTCCATTTGGCTTAGTCTCATGGAGGCCCTGTGCAGACAAACACAGCCATCTTAAGTTTGCAAGTACCATGATTCTCATGCAGCTCTGATGTTCTTTCTGGCCCCACTTCTGTGAGAGGGAGATATGGGTTTCCTGTTCAATGCTGGGCACTCGACAGTCACTTGTCTGCCCCTTAGCTACCCATGAGTTTCTGTATTGACCACTGTTGGCTGCGAAGAGAAGCTTCTTTGGTCAAAGCAGAGGATGACACTACTCCGTAACTATAAATATCTAAGACGGGTTCTGATGACATGCTCAATCAGCAAGAAAAATGTCGTAGCTTTATCACTAGTATCTATGAACTCTTCAGCTACAGATCTGATCAAGGTCCACAGTACTGGTCAGGCCTCATAATCGCATGGAGAAGAACTGGTTACCCCATAACAGCCATGCCACTATTGCATCAGTAAGCACACTGCGCCTAGCAAAGTGCTGTTGCAGTAATCAAGGTCTAAGTCAGCTTAGACCAGCTCCTTATACAGGGACTTTCAACACCATGAAGGCTAGCCATCAGGAGGTAGCTTCTAGCTCAGTTTAAGTATGATTTCCCTGAATTTTACAACACAAAGGGTGTAATATATTCAGCAGTAGAGTCTTACCGTCTCTTTTTGGTGGAAAGCCAATGGCAATGGCCATGACCTGCATGGTTTTAGAAGCTCTGGAGCTTTCCTGGTCAACAACTCCTAAGGAGGTACCCTCACCTGACACCGGGGTTTTCATTTAATAACCTACAGTTTCTGAATCTACATTATCCAGCCATGCAAGGCACCTCCATTTTTTTAAAAAAATATTTATTTCATTTTTATATTTGTTTTTAAAATGTGTTTTTTAATAAACTTATAAAGCAATGGATTTCTATATAACTTCTTCATACACCCTTAGTTTCAGTTAACCCTCCCCTTGGACCCCACTTTCTGTCTTCGCCCCCCCACTTCTCTATTTAAACCTCACCAATTCCGATACCCTCTCTTCTCATCTTCATAGCGCACGTGTTCTGCCGTCTCTGCCCCCGTTAAGGCCTCTGCTCTCCTCCTCGCCATGATGCTCTCCTTGCATCAACATTTTTATCGTCACCCCCAATTTTAAACATATCTAAAAACTGAAGCTATGATCCACATGAGAGACCGTGTAGTAGTTGACTTTTTGGGGGACCAGATTACTTTGCTCAGTATACCTTTTCTAGTTCCAATGATTTACCTGCAAATTTCATTTTTCTTTACAACAGAATAGAATGCCATTGTGTATACAAGTACCAAGTTTTCATTATCCATTCATCTGTTGACGGACATCTAGGTTGATTCCAATTTCCAGATATTGTGGACAGAGCAGCCATGGGCACGAAAGAGCAGTATCTCTTATAGGGTCCGTGGTGTACATGCTCAGGGGTGGTATAGCTGGGTCGCATGGTAGTTTGAGTTGTAGCTTTTTGAGAAACCTCCAGACTCACTTCCAGGGTGGTTAGACTAGTTTCTCTAGTAACAGTGGGTAAGGGCTCCTGACCCTACACTCGCCTGCCTTAGCTGTCATTTTGCGTCTTCGACGATGGCCATTCGGACTGGGTCAAGGAGAATCCTAGAGTAGTTTTAATACACATTTTCCTGATAGCTAAGGTCAAATGAGAGTCTTAAAAATGTTGATTAGTTGTTTGCATGTCTTCTTCTGAGAGCTCTCTGTTCAGTTCCTCGGCCCACTTTTAATGGGGTGGTTTGTTTTCTTAACGTTTAGTCTCTCGAGTTCTTTGTTTGTCTAGACACTAATCATCTGTCAGATGTGCAGCAGGCAAACGTTTCCTCCTGTCCTGTGTGCTGCCTCCCCACTAGATTAACAGCTCCCTTTGCTGAATAGAAGCTTTGAGTTTCTGGAGGTCCCATTTGTCACTTCCTGCTCTCTTTCCCTTGACTCTGTCGCCCTGATTTTCTGCATTCTTACCAGCCCATCGTCACTGTCACCATTTAATAAGCACAGCCGTCCAGTGCTCATGTCGGGGAGCCCGTCTAAGAAAGATGCTGTAAGGTGACTTCATGTGTGTGAAGATCAGAGTGCACTCATCCACTCAGAGGGCGGGCACATCATAAGGCAGCATAGCCTTATGAAACTTCATGATGTATGGGGTTTGTTGTTGACGTCTGAAACATCATTAGGCTGCATGAGACTGGATTAATCGACACTGAGCCCTGTGTTGTTCATCCCTTACCAGCACACCTACTGCTCTGTGTCCTTAGGTTTCCCTCCTTCCCCTCTTTGCCACACTCTGGCTCAGCTGGCTGGGCTCCAGACTTCTTACCTCCTCTGCGTGGGATCCTATGAAGAGGACAGCTCAGGCTCGCTTCTGTCTACATCAGGCTTCACTCCAACGCAGATTCATTCTCTGACCGGCTCATCTTGTAATCACGGAGTTCAGGAGCCCTGGTATACTGACTGATGAATGGTCTCCCCGTGAGATCAGACAAGACAAACAGCGTTGCCTTGAACCTCAGTGCCACTCTGTGCCCTCTGCCCATGAGATTAGGTCTCTGTACCCTGACTTGGTATGGGAATTACTTTCTGGACCCCCACCCCACCCCAGGAACAGTCTCTAACATTGGACTTCATAGTGTGTTGAGCCTTTTTAACATTCTCAGCCAAGGATAAGACTTTGCTAAAGACACCATACGTCTTAGTTGCAGAATCCAGAGAAACTACACTGGAACTGAGTTAGAAAATTCTTCCATGATTCCTAACCTTCATACTGCTTGAAGTTGCTACATGGAAAACTGGGGTAGAAAAATAAATAAGCAACGGCCTTTCTCAGATTTAGACCTTGCCTGCTATAGTAGCAACCTTCCAGATGGGAAGGGCTCACTGGTGCAATAGTGGCATGGCTGTTATGGGGGTAACCAACTGATTTTTGATTGAATCTGTTGCTCACAGAATGGAGTCAAAGACTTATGGCCTCGAAGTCATCAGGAACCAGGGGTGAACCACTACTCTTGTCTTGTTAATTTGACTTGTTGTCAAACTGCTTCTTAAATATTAATATTCCTGTCAGGTCCTGTGCATTGGTAAACACAACCCAAGGACAAGGGTAAGGTGGAAGAAGGATTAAGCTTTGCAGAAACATGTGAAGGAAGGAAGTTGGAGAATACATTCAGCAGGAGTTGAATGGGTGTTGGGATAGCTGTTCAAAGCCAACTGGGTCTGGGCCACCATCGTAGTGCTTCAGAGAGACACCGGGAGGTAGACTCTACTCTTGTATTCCCCCTCTCTGTCCAGCATTGAATTTCCTTCAGAGTAGGAAGGGAGGAGGCATTAGAAAAGAAACAACCCACACAGCATACCGAGGGCAGGGACAAGGGAGAGGCTCCTGGGTTGTGTTAGCGTGTGTGCAAAGGGGAGTGACGGTTGGCGTAGGGGCACAGGCATTCTCCCCCTAGGGAAGTAAGTGCTTCCGGTTGATGTTCAACCGAGCAACTGAGCAAGCAGGGAAGGCACCCACAGGGCTTGAGTGAGCAGTCCAGGAGACAGGGCAGCAAAGACATGGTTTTGATGCGTGGTATGAGTTTTGTCTGACACTAGCCCCACAGTTCCACCCATCATACTAGGTGAAGCAGGTACAGGAATAGCCAGTGACTGGGCCATGTGGTGATCTAGTGGTCCACTGGTGTCTGTTTAGAACAGTGGTGGATGGAGTCCACGTTCCCTGGGGCATTGGCTGAGGGTTTGACTATGACCTCATCCTGGTTCAACATCTCCCTCTGCCCAACCGTTCTTCTCTAGCCCCTTGAAGGTTTTGTTCTCGAAAGCCTTCTGCAAATAAATTCAATCCCTCAGTCTGTTACTCGGGAACCCAGTAAATAGCTGATGGTGCTGCAGAGGTGGTGGGATGCAGAATCTAGAAAGAACTCTGGATTTTGAGATGCTGCGGGCTCAGTGCCAAGGAAGACCCCATCACTAGGAACAGGTACTAGGCGATCAGGCCCCGGCATGCTACAGCAACGTCAGGACTCAGCCTTTGGCTGGTGGTGAAGTGTGACAGGGAGCCTTGGGAGAGGGCTACATTGCAGGTACAGTTTCTCAGGTGAAGGGAGGCGGGACAACAATTAGACATTGTAGAACTGATGCTGGGGACAACTGAAGCTTGACAGATACAGTGCTTAATCATCAAGTAAGGCCTAAGGGTGAGAACCCCAGAGGGTAGCATAGTAAGGCTCACAGCCCATCCCCTGGCAGAAGGGTTGAGGATTAGGCCATATTAAAACAGTAATAATGTCTAGAGACCCTGCAGGTTTTGGTGCCAAGGCCAGTTCCCAAACGGAGAAGGAGAGGTAGGGTAATTGTTCAGCCATTTGAACGGCCTCACCTCCCTTATTCTTTTGAGTTAAAATTTCCCAGTGGTGAAGTGGATGGGCCACTGTGCCGGTAACCACCTGAGTGCTGGTGCTCACCTCTACACAGGAGGGGTGCATGGTTAGCATCTGATATGGCTACAGCACAAGGGCAGCAGAAGTTGCTCCAAGCTCAAGGACCACCCTCTTCTAAGTTCCCCTGCAGAAGAGACTTGTAGCCAGAATCCCGAAGCTTCTGTATGAAGATGGACTAAATTTAGAGTCCAAAACAGGTTCAGGTGCAGAAGGGGTGGACTGTAGTAGACACTGGTGAGCTGCTAAGACCCCATTAGGATGGCACCTGCAGGATTGGCTGCAGCACCACCCTCCATTTAAAAAAGAAAAAAAAAAAGCTCTTTGCCTGAGGTCTCAGGCTGCTTGCATTGATGTCAAGAATGCCCAGCTCCTTGATGACCTGGGGCATCCCTGAAGGTTGCTGTCCATAGTGGGGCTTCCCCTGAGATTCCTTTGCAGCTTTTCTCTCTCAAGTCCTTCCTTCTGCAGCTCCCTCTGCAGCCAGCTCTCCTGCAGTGTCTTTGCAAAAACAGGCCTCAAAAGTCCCACCTGACTCTCGGAAGCTCAGTGTCTGTTTCTCAGAGAACCTGCCTTTGCACACAGTAAGATCCAGGGCTCCTCTCCCCTCTACTTCTCTTCTGGGTTAATCTCCAAATATTCAAATATGATGCTTGCTGCTCCTAGCCTCCCCAAGGATGCCACTGTGATCTTGTGCCTGGCACCCTGTCCCTTGGATTGGTTCCTCCAGCTCCCTACACCTACATGGCCCCATCCCACTGCAGAGTGAGTCCCTGCCTTTCAGGGAGAACAGGTGTGGAGGCAGTCACTTGCTAATGGAGACCATGCAAAGGGGCTCGGTCAAGTCCAAATGCATGAAGCCTGCCTGCCCTGCTATTTATGAATCACTGGCCTTCCAGAGTCACACTAGAAATGGGGGTCCCACTGTGAGGGCTGCTGTGCCCCTTCCCTTTTTCCAGACATGAGGGTAGGTGGGTGGGTCACTCAGTACACTGACAGCTGATCCTGGTAACATGTCCTGTAGGCACCCAGACTCCATTTTGAACTGTGGAGTAGGTTACTGGGAGGCCAGGCTATAGATAAGCATCTTTCAAGTGCTTAGGTTTGGCAAAGACTCCAGTGTGTTTGTGTGTGTGTGTGTGTGTGTGTGTGTGTGTGTGTGTGTGTGTGTGTTCTCTTCGAGTTCCTCATTTGCTCACTTCCAGCCCTCCTTGCTTTGAAGAATCTTTACACAGCATATTTTTGACTGTCCTGCATCTTGTCAAGTGCTATTTAGCAAGATGGATTTGCTGTCTGATCAGCTCTTATTGGCTGCTTGGAGCCTCTTCCTTGACCACATGACTTTGGCGCCACTAATAGTGGCAGGACTGTCTCATATGCCCTTAAAAGAGGTCAAACCAGCTGAGAGCTCAGAGCTGGCTCAGGGATCCTTTGCCAAGCCTAATAATTTCCATGCTAAACCTTTCATGAAAAAGAGGAATGTTCAGGGTGGTGGAAGCAACCTTTTGTCTTCTTCCGGTTGCTCTAAGAATCTGCATGATGAAAAGAAAGCAGAGGCCACTAATTGTCTCCTCAACCTGTGGCTTTGCTGCAAAGGCCTCTGGGAAACCCTTTTTCTAGGTGCCTCACTGTTCTGGCCAACCACATCCTGTGACCAGCTTCACTCACAGAGCTCAACTTGAGGTGGTGGAGGACCCAATTTGTTTCTCCATTGGACACGTTGTCTGTCTCAGAGGCCAGAGGAGGCCAGGTTGGGATCCCTTTGCTAAGCATCCCTTGAGTGCTCCTGGGAGCACTAGGCTGTGGGCATCCCTGTGCATTTTAACAGCCAGAGGAGGCAAGATCGCCCAAGCATGCGTGAAGACACCAACATCGCTTCCTTCCTTCTGCCATTGTCCAAATGATCAGACAGTACTGTCTTGCTCGAGAGTATTGAACTGTTTTGAAAAGAAATAGAATAATCTGGATAATGTGACTGAGGGGTGCCCTGTCCCCACATAGCTTCCAAGCTCGCTGTGCTGCAGGCACCCAATGACTTTGTTCAGGGACAAAAGCCCCGAACTTGAACTGGGGATGATTACTTTGAGCTTGCAAAGTATGCTTGTCAGGAGATGACAAAACAGGCCAGTGACATGCTTTGCACACGTCTGCCATGTTGTGAGGGGTGCTGGTGTCCACTGTGATGGGGGAGGCTCCTTAGTCAGGGGTCCCTGGGATCTACTTTGGCTCTGGGTGTTTCCAACCAGAGGCTTTGCACCCAGCTGCACAGGGAAGCGGCAGCATGAGACCAAGTCTGGGCCCCTCCAGCGGGTAGGCAGGGAGTTCTGTCTCTGCACTTGCTCCCTGGGGAGAAGGGTGGAATGAAGGAGCCTAAGGAAAGACACTGACCTTGGGCTGAACTGGTCTGCCCTTCCTGGTAGAGACACTAGCATGGAATTCTCCAGGGGCTGCTCAGTGGAGACAGGCTTGAAGTCTGAGTTGAGTCACTGGTGGGTCAGTGACATGTGCTGTGTGTGTATGTTTGTACATGTCCTTGTGTGTACATGTACATGTATGCACAGATGAGAGGTCAAGAGCTGCATGGAGAAAACTTCATTTGGGATGGTGAGACCCTGTGGTTACTTCTCAGCATAGTCTCTAGGTTGATGGTTCCTCCCTCCTTTCTTCCTTCCTTCCTTCCCTTCCCCTCCCTCCCCTCCCCTTCCTTCCTTTATTCCTTCCTTTGTTCATTTGTTTGTTTGTTCCTTCCTTCCTTCATTGTTCCCCATTTCTCTTCTTTCTCTGTCCCTTCCTCCCTCATTTCCTCCCTCCCCATCCCTTTCTTCCCTGCCTCTTCTTTTTCCTCCTTCCCTTCCCTCCCCACTTCCCTTCTTCCTTCCCTTTAGTGAGGCATACTTTCCCCACGAAGACTCTCTCACCCATTTCTGTCCTGCAGGAGAAGGGAGTTACCTAGTTAGACAGGGACCTGCTCTCCTGTGAGAGACCGCTCGGGGCTGAGCCCATCCTAGCGATCGCCTTTCCTGACCCCTCTGGTCACCCAGGAAGCAGCTGACAGATACAGGAAGCAAGGGAGCTGCTGGCAAGTGTATGGCCGTCTGTTGGCCACTACGGGGTATGAACTCAGTTTTGTGCAATTTTTAGAAACAAAGAATTCCTGCTCCTCAGGATTAGCCCCTCACCTCAACTCCCGTGCTTCATTTATGTTAGATAATTACATGGCAGTCAGGCTGCCCTGAAAGTGCGAGATCCTTTGAACATGCTGAACCTAGAGGCAAGTTCATGGCTTCCAGCTGTGTGCCCAGACCACCGTTCCCAATCTCTTCATACCTACAATAGTCATCCATACACATTTAATGTCTTTATAGGAAACTTGGATTGTATTTGCATTTGTGCACACGAAATACGTAGATTTTGTGTTGGAGCATTCACACAGACAGCAAGTACCCGGCTCCATGTGGTACAGAGCACTCAGCACCCTGCTTTCACCCCTCCGGTGCTATTGAGAAGTGTGGGTGATAGGTAAGCATAGAGTTCATTTTCCTGGGTGGTGGGGTTGTCCTATCACGTCTCACACACCCCTATGCCTGTAGAGCCCCATCTGGCTGTGTCGATTGCTTTCCCGCAAACTTCGGAAGAAGGAATCTGGAAACCAGAAGGACCTCTGCCCATGACCTCGAATTATAGTGGGACCTTGAGCCAGGCCACTTTCCCATTCTGCATCTCAGTCTCGTCATCTGTTGAATGTTCACACCTTGTGAAGAGCTGTTTGAAGTAATGTGAATTCCAACCAGAGTCCCCATGCCCCTGCGTCTACAGGAAAAGAATCAAAGCTCTGTTTCCCCTTGTGTCATATACTGGGCGTGAGATATTTCCCTTCAACCCATGTCCCTCTGTTCATGTGTGAGACTCACCTGGGTGTTCTGTGGTCTATCAAGATGTGAAGGGTGTGTGTAGAGAAGTCCCTCCAAAGAGTGGGGAAGGGGGCATCCTTCTTAAAAGGAGGAGGTCATTTATAGGTCACCAACCTTGTGAGATACAAAGTGGTGTGAGACTCAATCAAGATGTGAAGGGTGTGTGTAGAGAAGTCCCTCCAAAGAGTGGGGAAGGGGGCATCCTTCTTAAAAGGAGGAGGTCATTTATAGGTCACCAACCTTGGGAACAAAGTGGATAAAGTTCTATCTAAAAAGATAGAAAAAAGATAGGGGTATTTCCCTGGCAGCTTGACAGAGGGTGGGTCCCTACCCCAAGGGTAGCTGAATACACAGAGAGAACATTTCTAAGATCAAAAGGCGAGTTTGAGAACAGCTCCAAAGTCAAAGCCAAGGCTTGGGCAACCGTCTACAGAATCGGTCTCAACTGATGGTAGAAATTTGGGCATCAAAAAGTATACAGTCACAGTAAAGAAAATGAAGTGTCCTGGAGAGCTGTGAAAACCTCCATAGGTTTTCGTGTGGCATACACAAAGTTTTCAAGCATGAATATGAGTTTCTCAGGAGAGGTAGGGGAAAGGCCATTCCAAGCAAAAGGACAGATCAAGAAAATCATGGCAGGACCATGTAACGGAAATTGTTCCGTGGCTGTGGGGGAGGGGGAGGGTGGAAAGATAGACGGCTATTGACTATCTCAAAAATTTGCCAACCATTCTATGATAGCTTAGAACAAAGGAGTGGGAAAGAGATTTGTGTCCCAGGAAGATGGACAGGACACACTGGAAGGGACAGTGGAGGCAGAGGAGGAGGAGTCGTACCTGTGGAGGTGCCAGTGGGGGTTGAGGGGAGAAGTTGGAAGACTTGGAGTGACGGGGGAAGAGAAAGATGCAGAATTACCAGCTGAGCACGAGGTACATGCATCAACTGACACATTTTCTTTTATAACTCTGTGATTGAGTAATTACTACATTATCACATCTGCTCTATGGTTAAATTGAGGGAGAAGTTGAGGTAACAAAGCCCCACAAGTCCTGTACACCTGTGGGAATCCAGAATCAGCCGTTCCCCCTAGTTCCTAGGGAAGAAAGGCAGCCCATTCTATAACTCTGAGGATGAAGGTTTTTGCCTTTGGGGACCTGAGTAGAGAGTCACACAGCAGACACACTTCCTGCTGCAGAGGTCCAACCTCCCCTCTTGTGGTTGAGACTGGAGTTCTGTGACTCACTCTGGCCAATGGGTTATGAGACAAGCTGACCTAGGTTAGTGCCAGACCTGGAGTATCTTAGCAGTTGGTGAGAAGTATTTCTACTTTCTGCATCTTTAATTTGGGTGACTGGGAAGTATATGCTGAGATTCCATCAGCTCAGGCACCTCAGAGACCTTGGAGATCAGAAGGCACCAGCCCAGCCATGAGACCGTGGAGCGTGATGGCAACCAGCTCTGTGTTAGGCTGAAAATGTCTAGACTTGCTTGCATGTGGAGCAAAACTGCACACTGGCTGATGTGGTTGATGGGATCCCATGAGTAGGGGCATGAAGGATGAGCAGTAGGTGGGTAGGGGAAGGAAACACTCCATCTGGATTTGGGAGGACTAGCTGGGGCAGGACACTGCACTGTTACGAGAGAAAATCTGATGAAAGGATCTTCTCAGTTCCTGTGACAAAAGGGGAGAGTTGTGATCACTACTCCGTTGGTCCATTGGGATGTATTGAGCTGACTTTCAGATCATGCCGGATCATGCGAGTTCCCTGAGCCCATTGGTCCTAGCTGTATGTGGTGGTTGTTGCTCTTGGAAGATGTTTAAGAGAGAACTGGTGGTTTATGGCTTCAAGCTTGCTAGTCACCTGCTGTTGGGAGGTGACTAGATCACGAGGAAGGACACTAAGGCAATGGGCTAATCCCTTGATAAGTTCATTGGTGAATGAGCTCTGAAGAGCTGGGCCTAAGAGGTAGTCTCCTGAGCTTGCCTTTGAATGGTGTCTTCATTCTCTCTGCTTCCTGGCCACCACGATATAGACAGCTTGTAAACGTAAATAAACTTTGCTCATTTTAGGCTCAGGAACAATGAAGCCAATAACTATGGACTGAGACTTCTTAAACCATGAGCCCGAATAAAATTTGTTAAAAGCTGGTCTCCTTGGGCGTTTTGTCACATCAGTAAGGAGTAACACACTTGATTTTCAAAAGCAGCGCCTGGGCGAGATGATATTGTCTTATGTTCATCTGATAAGCCAGTGTATATCCTTTTCCGGCTAGCACAAGCAAAGACCTCTTGGATGGGAAAGCCCTACACGCTACGCATTCATGATGTCATCCGATACCTCCTTGCCCAGGGAATGTCCGTTCTCAGGATTATTTCCTTGAAAGAATGAGTCACCTTGGCTTTAGAAATCAACAAGACTGTGAGCCATGTCTCCCTAAGACTTGCTTTTCCAGGGACCCCCAAATCTACCCAGCCAGCAGGACTCTAACCCTAACCTCTGGGATCCTTCAGGACCCAGAGCCAGGGACTTAGGGGTTCTACCCGTGGATGTGTTATCTGGGATCCACGTGTAATCTCACCTGGAAGCATGTTGGCAGGCCCCTTGAACCCCCCCTTACGCTGATCCCACCTGCAGGTATCCAGGCACAGACCTTGCAGGGCAGGCAGGAGTAGGTCTGCTGTTTCTGCTTCCCAGGCAGACTTGTGTGGAGCAAGACTGTTTATAGACAACGCCTTGCCGTAGCCAGAGGTGGCAGCTTAACAGCAGCAGAAACGCCCTCATTGCCTCATAAGCTGCAAGTTTCTAAGATGCGCCCTTGGCCTCAGCGGGCAGATAAGCACCTGCATTGGAGAGGGAGCCCTTGATCAAGGGCTGATAAGCTCAGGAAAGGAGAAAAAAAAACACCCCAATAACAACAAGAAAACGCCAAGTGACCCCCTGTCGGAGGCTTTTCATGTACACTTGGGTGTGTGCTGTGTCTTCGCCAGCGCCCAGGGTGGTGCAAAAGCTCTGATTTTAATTTAATTTGGTGGTCACGCAATCATGGAACGAGAGCAAGTCAGAGCTGGAAGGGACTGTGGGCATTGTCTGGTTGAACCCTTTAATCTTCCAGGTGAGGACACCAAGGGCCAGGGAGTTGTAGCGACTTGTTTGGAATCACCCAACACAGCTTGGGTAGAGGGAGAACTACACCCTGGGTCTCAGACCCCAGGGCCCCGGATCTTCCCACCACACAGGATTAGCTCACAGCCTGCCTGGAACCACTCAGCCGCTGCCTGTCAGCAGCACCCCTCTTGAACAGTCCCTTCCAATGTCACCTACTTACCTCTTCTTACTCCAGAGACAGGCGGCCCCTCCCTCTTACCTGCTACTGGGTTTGATCAGTTACTCCCAGGCACTGGGGGGCTGGAACTTGTCACCCTGAACAGTCAAAGCCTGGCTTTTTGTATTTGGACACAGCTAAAGAAAATGAAAGACCTGGGTTTCGGAGCTGCAATCTCCACAGCTGGCAGATTAAAGTCTCGGCGTGGCTGAGGACACGTTGAAAGGCAGCCTCTGCACCAACCTTCTGCAACTAGGAAGAGCCCCTCAGGTTACCTCCAGGATGGAAGCAGAGTCCAGCAAGCCTGCTCCCAGCAGGCTGGTGATAAACAGTAGCTGGGAGAATGGATGAATCTAGAAAGGTTGTCTGTGGGGTGGGGAGTCATGGCTCACAAGGTACTCTCCAGTGGCTGGTGACTCACGTTTCTCTGAATAATTTGCCTCCTGGGTTTGCTCTGTGAACGGAATGAAATAGAACAGTCTAGATTTTAGTTTAAAATAGCTTCTAGATGATAAACAGCCACCACATCACCAGCGTGTGTATGTGTTTGGGGGGTACAGGCTTGTCACCCTAGGGAGCTTGTAATTGGCATGTCCTAATCTTTATTTGAATTTATTTTTATTTTACGTGTATGAATGTGTGTGCGTGTGTGTGTATGTGTAGTGCCAATGGAAACCAGAGAGAATGTTGGATTCCCTGGAAATGGAGTTGCAGATGGTTGTGAGGCTCCACGTGAGTGCTTAGAACCAAAACTGGATCCTCTGGAAGAGCAGCCAGAACTTTTAACTGCTGACTTATCTTTCCTGCCATGATGTACCCCAATCTTAGTTACCTGTGACTACAGTCTGAAGTCAGACTTAGCTCAGCTGATGTATTAAAATGTTTGTTTTCAAAGATTGACGTGTTTAAAGTGTTATGTGGTAGATAGAACTTTTAGGTTTTATTTAGTGTGTGTGTGTGTGTGTGTGAGTGTGTGTGTATGCACGTGTACTACTGTGCACATGTGGAGATCAGAGGACAACTTTCAGGAAGTCTGTTCCGTCCTTCACTATGTGGGTTCCTGGGATGGAACTCAGGTCATCAGGCTTGACAGCAGGTGCTTCGCTAGCTGAACCTCCTTGTCAGACCACAGACACCTCTAGAACGAAAAGCAGTAGGCTCTTGTTATAGCACCCTGGCGCCCTGGTCCTGTTCTCTTATGTAAATTACTTTTAATTCTATAAGTTGCTTTTTTTTGCTTTTCTTTGCTCAAGCGATTAACTGTGCATTTGTATAGCATGTTAACATGTCATTGTTGATTGATTGAGTTTGGACATCGTACACGGACCTCCTGTAACAGACTGAATTTATTCATTTGCAAGGACACCCTCATCTCTCCCTTCCCATAACTCATTTCACACAACACAGAGAGAGAGAGAGAGAGAGAGAGAGAGAGAGAGAGAGAGAGAGAGAGAGAGAGAGAGAGAGAGAGACAAGGAGAGGGAGAGGGAGAGGGAGAGAGAAGAGAAATACAGACACAGACATGACATACACATATTCCTTTATTAACTGTGTTTGCAAATTGAAATTACCTCTGCATACAGTTTTAATCCCCTCGTCTCTTTATGATGGCATTTGACCCCACAGTTCTGAAAGGACCCCACCAGCTCCCACCCTGTCTCTTCCTCTCCAGTTCTCCTCCACATTTCTAGCAACTGTGTATTTGACTGCCTATTGATAAAGGCAGAAGCATTTACTTTTTACTTTGTAAACACGAGCATGGCATGGTTTGTCCATAAGGTGAGCCTAGAGCTCAGGTGTTCACGAAACAAATCATCCTGATTTTATTATGGCTCCGTAAGCATTGCAGTTCAGAGCCAAGCAGGGTACTGCAAATACTACGATTAGAGGCTTCGGGCTTTCAAGAATAAATTCAAATACCTAGAATTCTACCTCTTTTTCACAGTCCCTCATCTGTTCTGTTCTCATCTAGGTTGATGACTCTGGGTTCTACTAGGCTGTCATTCTGGAATGTTCCCTTAAGAGGACCTTGTATTTATTTACTACTGTGTTGCTCAATTATACTCTTCCCTGTGTGTATCTATATGTCTGGTAGCAATTTTCTTCTTCCCTCAGACTTTATTCTGCTCTGCCCTTCAGTGATAGCTTAGCAGAGTACAGAATTCTATGCTGACACTTTGGGAGAGTTTCACCATAGTGTTCTTTGTTCTATTTTGTGCTCATGAGAGGTAGAGGGTGGGTTTATTTCCCTTCTCTTGGCGATGACTGAAAATTTTTATTTTTTTATTTTGCGCTCTAAGATTTCATAATCACATACTTCGTCATAGATTTTTTTAAAGGATTATTTTTATTTATGTGTATGTGCGTGTGTGCGTGCATGTGTGTGTGTGTGTGTGTGTGTGTGTGTGTGTGTGAGAGAGAGAGAGAGAGAGAGAGAGAGAGAGAGAGGGAGAGAGAGAAGAATGTAGGTATTCTCAGAGGCCAGAGAGGCCTTGGGATCCCCTCAAGTTGGAGCTACGGGTGGTTGTGAGTCGCCTGACACCTGCTGGGAACCAAAATCGAGTTAGAAGAAAAGCCAGTGCTCTTAGCCACGGAGACATCTCTCCAACCCCTCAGTTACAAATAAAACCAAACCTAACCAGATCGACTGGGAGACAATATTCTCTCTTTATTGTGTGCTGTCAGCTCTCTTTCTGGAATGTCTTAAATTTTTAAACCATGTATATGTATGTGTGGTGTGCATGCCTGCATATGTGCATGTTCCTGTGTGTGTCGTTACACGCGTGTATGGCACGTGCATGTGGAAGTCCAAGGTTGACATCAGGATTGATGAGTCTGTGGCTTATTCATTGAGGTAGAGTCTCACAATCAAACCCAGAACTCACCCACACAGCTAGTCTAGCTAGCCACTTTGGCCTAGATTTCTCTCTTCTCTGCCTTCTGTGGGTCAGAGCTGTAGGTGGGCTACCAGGCCCTCCTAGCATTTCCCTGGGTTCCTGAGATTTTGACTGGTGAGCACTTTAAACAGTGAGTCATGTTCCCATGTTCCCAGACCCCATTTCTAGAACTTTCTTAGCTGGTTGTGGGATCTTCACAGCCTCTCTCTATCTCTCCTCTCTCACATCTATGTCATGGTTTCTGAGGTTCTTCTCTCTGAGAGAGTTCACTAGTATCTCTTTCCAAATCTTTGATTGGCTTTTTTTTTTCTTTTTCGTTGAACTTTCCAAGTCACCCCACTGTTCCGTTTGCATTGTAAGATGCAGCGTTATCTTCTCCGAACCATCCCCAGGGATATAAGTTGGTTAGGTTTGTTTTCTCCAAAACCCACCTTTTGCATTTTTGGATATTTTGGTTGATCTGTTAAGTTCGAACCTTCCCCAAATGTCTGGTGGTTCTGGGCAATCACGCAGATAAAAGGTGAGATGCTGGACCCGTGCATCATTGTGCACTTCGGTAATGCTTGTTGCCAGGAGTCCTCCCTCTGATGTGAGAAGGCTGGGGTGCTGGATGCTGACCCCAAGATGCTTGTCCTTCAGCCCACGTGCCTTGGCTCTCAGGCTTGGGCATCTCCACGAGCAGTCAGTCCTAAGTTTGTTTTCTTCTTTCTTTTAAATTTTCGTTGTGTACGTTCATTGTACACGGCACTGTATAATACAGGGGCGTTTTCATAGATGTATGCGTACTGAACATATTTCCTCCTGTATCTCTTCCCTCCCTCCCCCAGCCCTTGAGCCCCCTTTGTCTTCCTTGACAACTCTGATTCCACTTTCATGCTGTACACACATACACGATTTTATACGTCTGTATAAAACCTAGGACCCACACACGACAGGAAGCATTCGCTATCTGTCTTTCTGAGACTGAGTTAATTCACTTAATATGGTTATCTCCAGTCACATCCATTTTCCTAGAGACGAAATAACTGCACCCTTCTTCATGGTTCAAACACTTTCCCCGTGTATCTATATTACATTTCCCTCACCCGCCCCTCTGCCCCTGGCCACTTGGGTTGGACTCTCCGACTTTTGTGAGCAGTGCTCTGTGCACACTGATGATGTGGGCTCCTGTCCAGGGTCTGCAGCTGCATGAGGCGTGGAATGCAGCACTTGGGATGATTGGATGGGTCAGGGATATGTCCGCTGAGGGCCGAGGCCACAGACACCCAGCTCAGTCCTCTACCCAGGACTCCCCCGACAGGAGGGACACAGGAGCAGGCTCTCTGGAGACTCAGGGGCTTTTTACTCTTTCTTCTCGTGTCAAATCAGAAATGGGGTACGGCACCTTCACCCCAACTCTGAGAACTAAGTTACACAGGGACAACTTTTCTGCAGGCATTCCCATGAAGAGGGAACTACAGGGGAGTGAGTGGGGAGAAGGGGGGAGGGGAGCGGTCTGCAGCCAGCAGACCTGGCGCTAGACACTGGAGGCTTAACATCAAATGCAGGCAGAAATCCATCTCCGCGGCCCTATTGGCCATCTCGGACTCCTCGTTTCAAAGAAAAAGATTTGAATTCAGAGACTCCGCACTCCCTTTGTTCTCTTGCCCTCCAGCCTTTGGTGCCAGTGTGGACGGTACCACAGGGAGAGGGTGAGATCAAACCCCCTCTCCGCTCCGCTACCTGCCCCCAGAGCTGGCCCTTGGCATGCCTAATGAAATCAGCTTGGCTATAGGTTGACAATGCCCTGTCAATTATAATCATTTATCTTGGCAAGCAGAGTATCTGAACACTTGAAAGAGCAGGGGTTCAGCAGGCCCAGCAAAACCAGAATAAAATTATACTGCACGGCAATCAGAGCAAGAGTCTATTGCTCACATAAAATTTTACTTCGACTGTCAGAAGGGCCGATATGATCTTACGTCTCATTTTCTGCCTCTAGGCTGTCCGTGGCTCCATTTGGGTCTCTTTCCACTGACAGGGATGGAGGGGTGTAGGGTGTGTGAGTGGAGGGGGGACTGCCTGGAGCACAGGAAGGCTCGGGGAGCTTTGTCATTGCTGTTTGTTCTGTGTGTCGGGGGGACTCCAGGACGGGTGTGTAAATTAGGGTGATGCAGGCAGGGCCTTGAAAGGACCCTGCCCTCCGCCTTGTGTCTGTGTGAGATCAGACAAACTGTCCCCCCCACTCTCCCGCCCGGGCAGGGTCTCATGACACCTTTTAGATTATAAAGGACATAGAAAATGCCTCCCGTAGCCAACCACTGAGGTAGGCCCACATGGTCTTGTTTTAGATTCCTGTATAGCATTAGTGCAAGTCCTAATGGGAGCCAGCTATGTGTACCCAGAGCGTGCTCCTGCCCTCTTCTCTGATGGACTTGAAGAAACCCAGGTGGCCAAAAGGTCCAGCAGGAGGGGCCTGGGTGCCGTAGTGCCAGAATTGGTCCTTGCAGTCCCCAGCCTCCAGAAGACCCTGACCCAGCCTGAGGTATGGGGGTGCTGGGTGAGGGTCAAGACTCCCAGCACGGCAGAACTTGTAGCTAAAGGACAAACATGGAGGCAGGGAGCTGTGGTTCTCAGAAACCTGGATGGACCTCAGGGACCGTGGTGGGCAGTGCCCACTCTCTTCTGCCATAGGATGCTAGAAACCAGGATGCTATCTGTTTCTTCCCCCCTGCCCCCCATAGAGAACAGGAGACTGGAACATGGAGGCACGGGGCCTTTCCTAGGAGCCCTTGGAGTCGGGGGCTCTCTCTGCAGAGGGAAGAAGGCCTGGGTGCCATCTGTACTCGCCTGCCTATAAGTCATGGCCCATGAACACACACAGACTTGCTGTACTTGTCTGTGGACCTTCTGCTTTGGAGTATGTAAAAAACCAGAACCTATCTCTGGCAGAGCAGGGCATCTAGTCCCACTGGGATGGTCATTCCGTGGCCACCAACCCAGCTGCCAGAGCTCAGCTTGAAGCTGGCACACAGCCGGCCTACAAAACCAGAGCTCCCACTTTGAGTTTAGGGAGAAGGGTAGGAGAAGAGAGAGAGGAATGCACATTGCTTAGGCCTGGGGGCTGGGGTGGCAGGGTGGGTCACAGGACTGAACCTGGGCAGGGGTGGGAGTAGGGGTGGGGTGGGCATGGCCTGGACTTCTGAGAGGACCCGGCCAAGGGGATTCATCCTCGTCAGGCCTTGTCCTGGGCCATGTTGTCTCTGTAACCCTGTCTCCTCTCCATCTTCATGAGACATTAGAGAAGATGATCAGTTGGGGAAACTGAGGCTGATGAGGGCTAGGGATGTCTTCAGCTCTTTCTGCTTCACAAACCCTGGATGACTGGGGCATTGTGCCAACAAGTTACAGCACTCAGGCCTGGGCAGCTGAGGCCAGCTACTTTAGAGATAGACTATTTGTGGCCAGAGCCTTGGCCTGTTTGGCCTTACTGGATCTCTTCACTGGTATTTTTGCCCACCAGGGTCCCCGGTACCTGAAGCTGGCAATGATGTAGGGGTGGGGCTGCTGAGCCCTAGGAGGTGGGTCTGGGTCTGCATTTGGGCCCTGAAGGAAGCTTCTCGTATTGATTATGGCTGTAGCCACTCCTGATTCACAGGGGCATTGCAATGCCGAACAGAAGTGCTGTTTGGTGAGACTGGAGCGCCCCATCTTAGAGTAATGTTTCCCAGAGAGTTGACTCCCTTGCCCAAAGTCACACAGCATTCTGGGAGGCCAGCGCAGACCAATTATAGCTCACTGTGGCTCAGTTAGTCCCATTATATGTACTTTCTCTGTTCTCAAAGGTTCTCTGGGACCTTCTTCATAGCCTTTCTTTTCTCTAATTTATGTAACAGAGGAGTGCATCATAGTTAAAAGTGGATCACAGAGCGCTGGAAATAAATGGAAGTATTGTAAAGGTCTTGAGGGGAGGAATTCTCTCGAGCCCCAGTGGCAAAGGCCCCTCTGTCTCAGCTAGGGTGTGTCCTGTTGCCCAGGGGAGACAGTGCAGGTACTTGGGTGGGAACTGGATCCTTTGAGATGTGAATTGAGAGCCTCAGGCCTGTCATTTGTTACATTGTAGACACATGCTGTGTATCTTGTTAGAGATGTGGCTACTTGGGGGCTCAGAGACGTTGGGGTCCTTGCTTGAGTTGCCTCTGACTCCCTAGATCCTGCCTTCCCTTATGGTCCTCCAAACTTTGGCTTTTCCAAAGAAACATGTAAGCTTCTTTCTCAGAGTTGCTTGCAGTTATCCACAGGATGGACCCAGCTGGGCGTGTATAGGAGTTACAATCCGCGACATGACTTTCCCACAGCTCCTTAAGATGCACGGCTTCTTCTTGGAGGCTGTTCCCGAGTGGGTGGAAGCGAGACTGATCCTAAGGCCAGGAGACTCGGCTGCAGAGGAAGTAGGCAGCAGCCTCGCGGTTCTTGATCAGCAGAGATGGAATTTGAACAAACCTGGGGCAGTCAAATTCTAACAACCCCAGTGATTCTACCCCCATTCTCTTCCAGGCTGTCTGTGGCAGTGACCTCTGGGTCAGCTCTTCTGAAGGTCTTGAGGGCTATTTGTAGACACCAGTTGAAGTGCTGGGCAGGCGAGAGTAGGGTTTGCAGCTTGGCTTAGCTCAGCTGCCTCCGACTTTTCTTGGTAGAAATCCTTCATGCAGCACATACCGAGTGTGTGGCGTGCTCCAGGAGCCTGTGGACCATGGAGCCCTGAAGCACCCATGACATATCATCCCTTTCTCTCGCTGCTGTCCCTCCTGGCCAGGTCACACCTGTCTTCCCTGCTTCCTCAGTCGCCAGTATAGTATGAGTTGCTGTTGGTTGCAGACATTGAGGGTAAGTGGGGGTCATTGGGAGGTATCCGGGGGGTGATACTCTCCTTGGTTCTATTAGCCACTACCACAGTCTTGATGTTAGGGAAAGTGCAGGGCATCATGGGAAGGTTGAGTCAGGAGAATACGCTCTGTGACTGCTGTCTTGGTGGTGGTGGAGGCAACTGTCCAAACTATCTTACTTTGAGGCTGTCTAAATAAAAGGGTAAATTTGACCGTGGACTTTGTAGCTTTCCAGCCAAATAGGTGGCACACTTCCTTAGGATAGTGCGGTTGGTAGAACGCTTGCCTAGCATGCTTGATGCCCCGTGTTTGATCCCTATCACTGCGTAAGCTGGGCATGGTGGTGCAAGCCCTTAATTCCCGAATTCTGGAAAGATTCTCCTGGAGGCAGAAGAACCAAAAGTTGAAGGCCATTCTCAGATCTACACAAAGTTAGACGCCAACTCGGGATATGTGTGATCCTGGCTCAAGCACAAACAGGTCATCGAACAAACAGACCTTTGGGCCATCCAGCTGTGAAAAACAGTGAACTCATGTCACTGGCCACAAGACGGATGGAACCAGAGGTCATCCTGTTGCCTAAGCTAAGGAGGCACAAAGAGACAGGTGCTACCCACAACCTCACTTTATATTTGGACTCAGAGTGTTCGTTGCACGGAAGTTGGGAGTGAACGGTGGTCCTCAAAAGCCAGGGAGAAATGAGTTAATGGTGCCATGATCAGATGGGAGTGAGACGCTGTGGTCTATGTGGTCACACAGTAGGACGACAGGAGTTACTAAGAAGTATCATTTCAAATTTCAAAACACTAGAGCAAAGGGTCTTGTCCTTTTCACTGTAAAGAAACAGTCAAGGTGAGGAGACTGGCCTGTTGGTTTCACTCACACATTACGTAATGTGTCAAAAGGTAATGTGGTGCTCCATAAATACATAGACTTTTGTTTTCGTGAATCAGTTAAAATGGCTTCACATTTTGAAAGCTTTTGAGCCTATCTGTATTCATCCTGAGGTCTCATGCCGTCTCGGTGTTCTTCTGAGAACACAGCTATTGCTGACTGGACTCATATTTAACCATCGGGTGTAAGGGAGACTTGCTGGGTGTAAACATTTATATTTATTTGTTATTGACATGTGTAGGTCAGAAGGCAGCTTGCAGGAGTCTGTTTTCTCCCCCCCACTATGTGGGTCCTGAGGTTTGAACTCAGGTCATTAGACTTGGCAGCAAGTGCCTTTATCCAGTGAGCCATCTTGCCAGGTCCGACTGTAGATTGTTGGGCTTGGGATAATGGGAAGGCAGATGCCCTTGGGGGAAGTCCTACTTCAGGGGCATTCCCTTTGGAAACATCGCTGTCGACATGTGGTATGAGGTGGGACTCAGCTCGTGGAGGCCCGTGGACCACTGCAAGGAGAGGAAAGCATCATGGCTTGCATCCTGGCATCGCTAAAGCTGCATTATGTCTACTTCTACTCTTAGTCCTGAGATGTGAGGTGGCATTCCATGATAAGCTCTCAGAGATAGACTCAGAGGCGACTACAGCTTGTTCAGGATCACACAGCACGATGGGGTTCAGGTTAGCATTTGCATCAGGACCTAAAATGGGATTATAACTGACCCAAAGATGGGGAGGGACATTAGGGTATGAAGACTGGAAATTACCGGTGTTCTCCCCCTCCCCCCCAAAAGCTCCATGTTTGGGGAACCTGTAGGCAGACTCTCTGCTCACTGAAGACACGATGCCAGAGTGCAGAGGAATGGCTTCCCCAGACACCCAGCTCACATCTTCATAGTTTCCTGTTGATTCTATGAAAATATTTACTTTGTAATCCTATACCAAATGAAGTGTGCATCACCATGGTAACCACCAACCACAAACACCTCGTTAATGACTTTTGATCTAATTTTCTGCATGCGAGAACCACTAGAGATTGTCCTCTTGGCCTTCACCTTATTTCTGCATGAAAAAACAGCAGCCTTCAAGGCTCACGTCCTCTTCTTCAATATGTCACCCTAACCGGAGCCCAGTTCCCTTGATTGATGCGTCCTGTCCTTTCTTCTAACCTTCAGTAAAGCCCTTTAGATCATCAAGATTCATTTGATTATTTATCTAAGCATATATCTACCCATACATGCACCCATCCGTCCACCATCCCCCTGTCCACCCATTTATCCACGTACCAACTGCCTATCCATCCATCAATATCTATCCATCCATCCATCAATTCACTCACTGTCTTAGCCAATGTTCTATTGCTGTGAAGAGACACCATGGAAACTCTTAGAAAAGAAAGCATTTATCTGGGGATGGCTTACAGTTTCAGAGGCTTAGTCCATTATCATCATGGCAAGGGAGCTCGGTGGCAGGCACGGTGCTGGAGAAGGAGCGGAGGGCTCTACATCTGTATCTACAGGCAGGGGCAAGAAGAGAGACTCTGGGCTTGGAGTGGGCTTTTTGAAACCTCAGAGCCCACCCGAAGTGACACACTTCCTCCGACAAAGCCACACCTCCTAATCCTATCAAACAGTGCCACTCCCTGGTGACTAAGTATTCAAATCTATGAGCCTATGGGGGCCATTCTCATTCAAACCATCACAAATCATTAAGCTCTTCATCCATCTGTCTACCATCCATCCATCCATCCATCCATCCATCTATCTATCCAGTGGGCATCTGCTCAGAACTTCAGGTCATGCCCTCTCCTTTGTTATCCCTAAGCACACGTCCCAACTTCTTTGTGACTTTGATCAAAGAGGTCCACTTGGACTATGCATTCATTGGATACTAGTTCTTGCCATTTAGATGATGCCCTGGCTTCAAGGATACGAGTGTTACTTTGCACCACTCAGATACTGTATAGGAAGTCCCTGAAGGATTTTTGGAATATTCCTATCAGAGAAATTCATATAGTGCATGGTGGCTTCTCAATTCCAAGCCTAAGACCCATTATTTCAGAAACACCTCTGGAGAATTTTAAAAGAAACACATATAGTCCCTACCACTGGGGATAGGTTTAAGTGGGTACCCGGTGGGCACGGAGGGTCACATGGTCACATGGTCTTAAACACAGCCAGAGGGTTCTGTTGCACCTCAGGTGATAGACAAGGCAGGTGAAATGGAAGATGCAGGTGCTGCTGTGATCTCGGGTTCATAGCTCGGGAGGTCCATTGAAGGGGGGAGCTATGAAAAGTTGTCCAGCCAGATGGCAGAGCCTGGAACACAGGGTTTTTATGCTGTCTGATGCAAGGATGCTAGGGGACTGGGGACACTGATTCAGGGTGGTCCCATCATCATGACCTTTAGCCTGTCCAAGATAGAGTGGGAATACGTTGTTTGGAGACAAGGGGGCTTGTTCAATATCCCGTTGGTCAACCCTAGGCTTCTGTTGATTCTAAGCTCCTAGAGTCTTGGTCCAGGCAATCAGGAACAGTACCACCAAGTTCGTCCCATGGCCTTTCCAAGCTCTAGGACTTCCCCTTACTCGGTGTCTGATATTAACCCTTGAGAGAACTAACATCCAGGGAGAGTTTACAATAGGTATGCGTAGCTGCCTGGGGAGGGGAGCTGGTACTATCATCCAGCGAGCAAGATATCAGGGCTGTGGCCACAGTATCTAAAGGGTCAGAGTGTTGAGACTCAGAGCTTCTTCAGGCTGCCTGGTTTCCCTCCCCACCAAAGGGTGAGCCTTCAAGATGCTCTTTCCTCGCTGAACTGTTGCCTTCAGCTAATTTCCCAGCCTCCAATTTCTCTATTCCCCTTGAGAGGTCCCAGCCAGCCTTCCTACCCACACTCACTCCTAATACCAGGCACTGGAATCCCCAGACCTGCTCCAGACTGCAGAAGTTCTTGCTGTACATAGGATGAGAGGCCCTACATGGCCCATTTGTCACTCTGGGCTGTGACCTACTCATCCTGCAGTTTCTTCATCTCATAAGTGGGCACACAAGAGGCTTGCTTCAGGGTCCAAGGCAGTGACAGGAGTCGGGCGACAAGGGGGAATTCTGTTAATTAATTGGTTCCTGGTATGATTATCTGCTTGCCACTGACCAGGGTTGAGGCTGGAGGCCTGGCACCTCTCTCTTGTCCACTTTCCATGCATGTATGCAGACAGATCCAGCAGGTCAGAGGAGAGCTTGGTGGGATTAGGAGGTTGGGGGCAGGGCAGATGAATGTACTTACCTCTGTGCTGAGCCCAGGGCTCAGGGCCTCCTGCCTGCTGGGTGGGGCAGTGGGGATCAGACCTGCCACACTTTAATTTGGAACCAGAGCCTCAGGGGGAATTTGTCAGCTTGCTCTGTACAAATAACTTGCCTTCCTGGACAGCTGTCAGGGAGAGTCCTCCCAGGTCCCTCCCCTAGGGAGGCAGAGTGAGGGCCGGGCACCAAGCCAGGCCCTGTACACAGGGCCCCTTCTTTCCTGAAACCACCGTGAAGACCAGCTTGTAGAGGTTCCTGCAGAGACAGATGCAAAGCAGTACAAGAGAAGATATCTTACAGAACACCCTGGCCACGGGCCGGGCCAGGTTTGCACTTGGTCTCCGGATCCCTGTCCATGGTGGCCTGGATTGAGTGAAGGGACACACATCTGGCTCAAAGTCTGGAACACAGTAGGTGTTCAACTAAAATGACTGCAGACCTGGGTAGGTGGCTCAGGTGGTAAAGTGTTTGCCTTGCGAGTGGGAGGGGCTGAGTGAATTCCCTGGCTTCATGTAAACATCAGGCAAAGATGATGTGTGTTTTTAACCCCAGCAATAGTGAAATGGAGTCAGGTGGTCCTGGAGCCCAGTGGTCAGCCAGCCTAGATTGCTTGATGAGGTTCCAGGCCAGTGAGAGACCCTCTCTCAAACTGAAGGTAGAGGGTGCCTGGGGACCGTGTGGACACCAGGTTGTCTGGTGACCTCCACATGTATGAGCATACAAGTGCACCCACACATATACATGCATGAGTGTACACACACATATGCCCTGTACCATGAAATCATAGAGGGCATGTGTGTGCGTGCACACACATGCACACAGAGAAGGAGAGGCAGAGACAGATGGATGACAGACAGACTTTGGAAGATAGAGATGGACGTAGAGGGGGAGCAATCAGATGAAAGACAAAGAATGTGACTAATAACGAGGAAGAAAATCTATGAGCAGGACCCCCACAAGATGGGGAGACTTGGGACATTGTTTTCCCTATAACTTCTTTTAGTTGTTCTCCTGGATCAGATGCAGCCCACAGCCTCTTTCATCACCTGTCACTGGGGACAGCAATGATGACTTCACCCAGGGTGGCACAACACTCCGAGCTAAGGTAATGGAGTGACCTGGAGGCCCAGGTCACTTGTGGGAGGGGGGGAGGTGTCTGCCCATTTCCGGTGGATTCTTGTTCAGTTCAAGTCGGAGAGCTCCTGCTGTCTGCTGGGCAGGACACTGCTTAGAAAACTGGAAAGGAGAGCTTTGTTGTATGCTCATGTTCATGTAGGACTCGGGCTATGCTTGGCACCTGAGACCTTAGGTCCTTTGCTTCCTTCGTGACTCAGTTTCCCATCTGTAAGCTGGGTAGTGTTGGAGAGAGACATAGAAGCACCCAGAAAGCAGGGGCTAGCACTGCAGGGCAGCGTCTCTGGACAAATGGCCCTGTACTTCCGAAGGTAGTATGTACCACTCCTGTCTCCGTGGTGGCCCCCTCGGCTGTGGTCATCTGAGTGTGGGGCTTGTGCATGGGGCGTCTGCACGCTGTATTCGTCTGTGTTACAGTCCTGGCTCCAGGCAGCACCGTTTCAAAGGGATTCTACATAGCAGTAGAGTAAAGCTCAGCCATCCTGAGCACAGAACACCCACCAGGCTGTTTGCGTCCATCAGAAGCAGGCAAGGGAGCCCTTGGCTCAGGGCCTAGGAGCCTTCAGAAGCAGCAAAGAATGCTGGCGCGCAGGCAGGGTGACTGTCCGTCGCTCCACCTACTGTTCTCTTGCCTGGGGTACTTGGCAGCCCAATCCAACCACAAGACAAGTTTTATCATCTGTTAAACCTGTCGTTTGGAAACAAAAATGACTTCAATAAAATATTTCAACAATTATAGTCCGTTTTAATGAGGTGTGTACCACATAATTACAGATTTAAAAAAATGTATAGAGTTTCAAAATCCAGCACCATGGCCTGTGGAGTTAGCTCTCCTCCCCTTGGGATTTCCAGCTGTGTTCTCCACCTGAGGGGACATGGCGTGCCTGTGGAGCCCTCCCTCCCCTCCCCCACATGCCTTGGCCCAGACAGCCATTCTTTCCACTTCTACCTGGACTCCCAGAATTCTCCAGGCAGCTGTGTACCTGGCCGTAGAAAGGGCCTGAGGCAGGGTCAGCCTGGAGGGCAGGGCAGGGCTGAGAGAGAGTTGGGGCAGGGTATGGTGACTGTAGGCTAGCAAGAAGACCCCCCCCAGACGGGGAGTCTGTAGGTTTGGGGATTTTCTCTGGACTCAGCCCAACTGGGTTGGGTAACTCTGGACGTATTTCCTGCCTGTACTTTTTTTGCTCATGTTTTATTTTCTTTGTTGTCGGTGATGTTTGCATGTGTATGTAGTACACGTGTGTGTGTGTGTGTATGCGTGCAGAGGATCAAAATCGGTGTTTAGTGTCTCCTTCCCTTGCTCTCTACCATATTTATGAAGGCGAGGTCTCTCGTTGAACCTGGAGGTTACCGATTCCTGCTGGTCCAACCAGCCAGCTTGCCCCAAAGGTCTCCGGTGTCTGCCACCATCCTGAGAGCTGTGACTACGGGTGGCGGCCACGCGGCTGTTACTTGGTTCTGGGGATCCAAACTCGGCTCCTCATGCCTCTGTAACAAGCAGTTGATATACCTACTGAACCTCTTCCCAGCACCCTGCCCCTCCCCACCCCCAGTTGCTTATTTTTAAAACCAATGAATTAGAATTTCCTGAAAATGTTTTGGAAGGGATCCACCCCTTTTAAAAAATTTTTTTCTGCAACGTTCTTCTTGATTTAACTGATGTACAGAAAGGTTGTTTGTTCTATACGGGTTGACATGTGACGTTTCAGAACGTGCATGCACCATGTGCTGTTTAAGTCAGGTTAACAACACTCTTGGTCACACTTACTCTTTCGTTATGATGAGAACGTTGGGCATCGTCTAGGTTGTTGAAGTGTGCAGTACGTATAAGGGTTCTCATGCTTGCGAGGCAAGACCCTGACTGACCCACCTCCTAGCCCGGTTGTCCATCTTTTAAGTTTGACTTCCTTTTTAGACATCGGGATTTTAGGGCCCTTTACATGTTCTGGATGCAAGTTCTTGCCAGATGACTAGCTTGCAAGTCTGCTCCTGATCTCTTCACTTTGCTGTGCATACGCTTTTGAGCTGGATGTCATTCCCCCTCCCCTCTTTCAAATGAAAGAAAAGCCCAATGTATGGATTTAAAGACAGGTGCTCAGACCAAGGAGGACATGGTCCTAAACCACAGTCAGGCAACTTGCAGCTCCAGTGAGATGGCTCGGTTGGTAGAGCTGCTTGCCTCCGTCCCTAGGACACACATAGTGAAAGGAGAGAATTAACTCCTCTAAGTTGTCCCTTGACCTCCACGTGTAGCATGCACATGCATGTATGCACCCTTCCCCCAGCACACACCACTTAAAAAAGGTGGCAATCCATGTGGACAAGTCACTTAGAAGCCCTTCTAAGTTATGTACTTACTCAGTATTCACACTGAGAGTCTGCAGTGTGCCTGACCTGAGCTGGTTCTGGACAGACAGCAGGGAACAAGGCCAGCCCTGTCCCTGGTCTAGACCTTCGGGAGACCTTACCAGCCTATAGGGCATGGACAACAACCTGTTCATTCCTCCGCCTTCATGTTCTCCATAGAGGCCTCAGCATAACCCTGGGGTGAGGCATCATGAGCCACTCATATGTGGGGTACACTCAGGCTTGGAAAGCCCACTGGGGCCACATGCCTCCCCAAAGTATCTCTAGAACAGAGTCTAGATCAGAGGTTTTCAACCTGTGGGTCACAACCTTTCTGGGGATTGAATGACCCTTTCACAGAGGTCATCTAAGACCATCTACATATCAGATATTTACATTATGATTCATAACAGTAGCAAAATCGCAGTTATAATGTTGCAACAAAAATAACTTTATGGTTGGGGTCACTACAGCGCGAGGAACTGTATTAAAGGGTCTCAGCTTTAGGAAGGTTGAGAACACTGGTCTAGGTTTTGTAGCTGCAGAGTCCAGCAGCATCTTCGTCCACTTGCTGCACATCTGGAAAGCTCTCCTCTCTCCAGGTGCCTACTCAACGCTGGAGCAAGCTGTCTTTCCCAGCTGTCTCACCCAGCCGGAGAGCTGCATCCTCAGGAGAGCTCCCAGGGTTGATTCCCTCCACAGCTTAACTTCTGAACTCGGTGTCCCCCAAATCCTGGACCTCCTCCGCACCATCTACCTCCCGGTAGGTCGCTCCAGCAGATTTATGGTGGGGCCTGCGCTAACAGCTCACACGTCTCTCCGGGAGCACACACGGGTTGTACACACAACGGGGAGGGAGCCATTTTCATGAGAATGCCTCGTGTGGGTGAAGAAATGAAGGAAGCCATGGAGTAATGAGTAATGAGGAAGGCGTCGCCAAGCCTTTTAGTGTGATCGCCCTTTCTCCATGGTCTTTCTTCCTACAGATCCAATTGCCCGTGGGAAACGTTCTTCCGAAAATATCAAATGGGAAAACCACAGAAATAAAAAAAAAAAATTAGTAATTTTAACTCACTTCCATTAAAGCATGTGGTCATAGCTTTTACTAGAGCGTATTGTAATTGTTGTAATTCGGTTAGTTATAATTACTGTCTTGTGATTCATGGTTATTGTTAATCTCTTGCTATGTCTAATTTATGAACTAGACTTTTTCATAGGTATTGTGTACTGTATAAGAGGAAAAAAAAACAGAACACTTATAATAGGGTTTGGTACTACTGTCTGTGGTTTCTGGCATCTAGGAGCCTGTGAGAGAAGAATCTCCAGTGGATAAGGGGATATGTAAGGTGAGTCAACGTATCAATGAAAGGGGTTGATGAATGGATAAACAGGTAGATGATGGATGGGTTAATGTGGGTATGCAAATGAGAGGACACAGATTTGTATCTGTGCTCGAACCTTTGAATGAACTGACGTTTCTCAGAGAGAGTGAATGACTGACTCGGAGGGCCAGGCAGCAGAGAAGGAAGCAAATGGAAGGACGGTTGGATAGCAGTGAGAGTCAGGGCCACTGCTGGGTTCTCGGCTGCTCTGGCCTTGCAGGAAAGCTGGGCTGCAGCAAGCCTGTTATGGCACCCCTTTCTATGACTGCATGTAGAAGACGCTTCCGTTTCCCCAACCTTGAGGAATGCAGACAAGCAGTGGCCAGTGGGTGGAGAAAACAGCCCGAGTGGGGACCCTTGCCGTCTGCAGTTTTGGATTGGCTACCGTGGAGGTCAGTGACTCATGGCTGAAGCTTTCCAGGAGGCACTGAGCTGTGTGCCTGAAGCAGCTCCCTGGTCAGCAGGAGATGCCACTGCTTGCAGCGGGGCCACCTGCCATTGTGAGACAGGCCTGGGGACGGTGCTGGATAGCTTTCACCATCACCCCGCCAGGAAGACACAAGTGACTTCCTGAAAATTCTATGACAAATGTTTGCCTCGAGGCCCAGGACTCTGGTGCCAAATTTTAGGCCAACAAATGTTTCTGAGCTGGGGAGGTCCAGGAGAAAGATGGAGGAAAGAACAGAGACAGAGCGAGAGAGAGAGAGAGAGAGAGAGAGAGAGAGGAGGTGTGGCCAAAGATTGAAATAGATAATGCCCACTGAGGATTGGCCTCTGCAAAGAGGCCACTGTGTTGGAAGGGAACCAAGGTCTGAGGGTTATGGGTCAGGCAGAGTCTCCTCCCTGTGACAGGGTGTGGTGGTGGGGAGTCTGTCCACGAAGTGTATCACATGCTCCCATTGTGCCTGGCAATTGTGTAGTGTTCAGCTTCTGTTAGTGTTATGCTAGCCACTGCCCCCACAGTGCCAGGCATGCTCGAGAATTCTGGAGCCCACCCATGAAGAAGAAGGGAAGAGCCTCAGTGGAACCCGAGAGGAGACTAAAACACTGGTTGCTGTTGTGAGGGCGTTGAAGCCGTGGTATATGCGGGAGAGGATTGGAGCAGGCTCCTCATGTCGTGAAGGATATGGGATCCTTTCAGAGCAGGGCTTTGGAGGGAGATAGTTAGGGACTGTGACGGCAGCTGGGCAGGGGACGGAGGGGATCTGGCTGTGGATTGCTGGCTGTGGACACGGCAGAGGCCCCTGTGGCTGACTTTGTAGGGTCAGGTACAAGAGCTTAGGATGCCTAGGTGTCATTGGGGTATTTTTATTGCCATTGGCTCTCTGTGTCAGAAAACCAAAGAGGCTGCTGGTGACACCAACGCAGGCCTGGTTTGGCAAGGAGGACAAGGACCTTAGAGAAGGGTGGTGGAGTTTGCCTCCTCCTCCTGGTTAATCTCCTGGCCAGGAAGATTCTGGGAAGGCCTGCTGCAGCCCCTGGGACCCACTCTCCCTGCTCCGTGCCTGCGCCACACAGACACATATCTGCTTCCAGCTCAGTGCCTACAGGGAACAGAGAGAGATGGTGAGGGTGAGGGCTAGAGCCTGTGCTTGGCTTCAGCCTCTGCCCCCAAGGTCATCAGGTGGCCACCCCTCCAGTGGGAAGAGAGGTGATGCAACCGGAGGCAACGCTGTGTCCCTGGGGCAGTGGCGGGCACTTTGTCAGGTGCCCCTGAAATAGGAGCCACTGGCCCGGCTGCCATCTGCTTTGTAATAATTGAGAGATCTGGGAGGCCCTGTTATTGCAGAATGACAGCGGATCACCTTTGTTCTGAAGAGGATTGCCAGCCTTGTGGCACAAGGCACCGCCTCTGCCCCTGTTCTGCAGGTTCCATAGACCTGGGAGAGAGACCTCGGTTTGATTCCTTCCTTCCTTTCTTCCTTCCTTCCTTTCTTCCTTTCTTCCTTCCTTCCTTTCTTCCTTCCTTCTTTCCTTCTTTCCTTCCTTTCTCCCTCCCTACCTTCTTCCCTCTCTCCCTCCCTTTCTCGTTTGATTCTCTTTCTCCTTTATTCACGGGCATGACAGTCAAAACCACTGAAGTTTGAATAGTGTTAGGCACTGTGTCCCCTGGGATGGGCAGAGAGTTGAGACTGAGCACAGACAGGCCTTCCCAGGGAAGCCCAGCAGTGCTCCGAATAAGGCATGCCCCTTTGGGGAGAGTCTCTGACCTGTGTTTTCTTCTCCACAAACGGCACTCCTTAACCATGCTGAAGGTTAAGGAGGTCTTGACGGGAGAGAGAGAGGTGGAGATTGCTACCCAGTGTTTCCAGCTTCCTGTTTCCATCTGAGAAAGAGTTCAGAGAATTCAGGGTACCAAGAGGAAGTTCATCACGGGGTAACGCCACACTCAGATGGCAGGGTGGGCTTCCTGTGTTGCACTGTCGGGATCTCTGCCAGCTTGTTTGATGGGAACAATTTAATGGAGGGGAAGACTATTCATGAGTTACCACCAGGGGTTCCACAAACAGGCCAGGATTTCTCAAACACTCCTTCTTTCCCATTTCTGTTCTTTGGGATTTTCCAGATGTGTCATAGCACCTGATGCATGATGGGAGCAGACTGTTAGCACCTGGTGCATGATGGGAACAGACTGTTAGTACTTGATGCATGATGGGAGCGGGCGGTTTCGCAAGGGTGGCATTATAGAGCTGCTATTACAATGGAGCAAAGGACAGTTAGTAGTTGGACCAGCCAAATTAGTCCCAGTAGGCTGAAGGGGTGAGGGGCTATAGACCTGAACGGTTGGATCAGTCACACAGTATTCTGCTGGGGATCGGTCTCCACAGTTGCATCAGCCTCCAACCTCCATGTATTCTGCCTCATCGCCTCGCATACCTGTCTAGCCTTCCTCCATGAGACCCATGGGTGGGCTTGGGGGACTCAGGGTGGCCAGGAAGGATGCATGTTCTAGCAGTGTCTGATGTGTTCTCATCCAGAGGGCCAGATGCCTGACCTAGTACTGGTCTAGCACCACCCAGGAAGTTCCACGAGGGAGGGCTAACGAGGGAGTGGTGTCAAATACAGCCACCTTCTCACTGCCTAGGAAAACCAGGCATGGTGTCAGGAGATAGGGAACAGCAAGCCAGAACATTCTAGAATCTTCTAGATACAGGCGAGGCAGAGATTTAAGGAGGGCTCCTGGGAAGTGTCTGCTCAAACAAGAATATCCCACTGCCTCTTAGCTCTGGCAGAAACCAGGATGGGCCCCAGGGCTCTGGGCAAACACCTTACCACTAAGCCACATCCCTCAGTCCCCTCATCATCTTCTGGAGCAGACGTCTTCCCTGGAGGGGAACTCAGGGCCACTCTGAGTCCCTCAAAGCCCAGCCATTGATCTCACTGAGGAAGGCTAGACAGGCACGAGGGGCAGAGAGGCAGACTACATGGAGGTTGGACGCTTACGCACTGTGGAGACCGATCCCCAGCAGAACGCCTAGTGACTTAGCCTGAGAAATGCTGGTCAGCATTTCTACTACAGCCGAGGGCAGAGGGCAAAAAGAAAAAGACCAGGATGGGCCTAGTAAGAGCAAAAGTTACATTTTAAATTTTAATTACTGTGCCTAAGAAATCTATTAGAACAAGGACAGACAACTTCCTGAAGTGCTGGGCGGGACTGTTCAAGTGAGGTACAGAAAGACAGAATCCTGTAATCTCCCTTGCCCAAGGACAGATAACCTTCAGGAATGTGGGGTGGGGACTGTTTCAGTTGATCCAACTGCACCGGATGTGCTCCAAATACACCGGATATGGTCACTTGTATGTGGGAGATAGCCCAGACAGGAAGTATATCTGGATAGAAGTATGCTTGCCACTGATTGGACCTGGTGGGAAGTACATAGCCTTATGGGTTCCACCTTTTAAAACATCTGTTCCATGTGCCTCGGGCCATTTTGTGGGAACGCCGGAGGTGGCAGGACGACTCTGTGGGAACCTCAGAATGGTCCTGGTCAGTGTCCATCTTCTTGGCCAGTATTAATTTAATTAAAGCTTGTGGGGTGAAGATCTTATTCTTGACCAGTGGTTTACACCCCCTTAGTGGGTGGAGCAGAGCCAGCTCTGGAATCCAAGGTCTTAGGAGAGAACCCTGGCTGTCTTATCCACTCTGTAGATGGCAGTATGGGTAAGTCACTCATTTCTCTGAACCTCCTGCGTAAGCTACAGCAGCTGTGCCCCCCTCCCAGCAGCTGGGAGGGTCCAAGGGAGACGTGACCCAGAAGAGGCTTTGTAAGCTCCAAAGTCTGTCCAAATCCTGCCTGTTATGAGAGGTGTTTGTAAATCTACTAAGTGCCTAATGATTGTGGACTATTATTACTATCATTATTACTGCTGCCATGTTACAATTTCATCCCCGGGGCTGTTCTACTTTCTGCAAAACTAGATGGCACCACCCGCTGCAGCCAGCGTTCATTATCTAGAGGCTTGTAACCACAGTGCATTCTTTGCTCTCTCCAGTGAAATACCAGACCCAGGGCAGATCCGAAGCTAATCCCATCCTTAAAAGTGGGGGCTGTGTAGCCCTCGTTCAGAGCTTCCATCCTTCTGGGTGCTGTTCGTAGAGATGCCCCGCTTCGAATTCATGCAGAATCACAATCACCCGGTACTGCAGACATGTTGACTGACCCTCACACCACACCTGAAGACAGTGTGGATCAGACTGGTCTGGAGCTAGAGCAGGAATCGGCTTTGTGAACCAGACGCGGAAGGGATTTGAACTTGGTAATACTCACGGCCGGTCATGTTCATCGATGGAAGGGGCAAAGCCAGGCACACCCCAGTGGAAAGAGCAAGAAATCAACATGAATGATGGGTGTACATTGGACATGGAGGTGCAGGAATAATGCTTCTCTAAAAGCATCAGGCTGATTCAACTTCAAATTTGTACTCAGTTTCTTTCTAGCCAGTCAGCAGTGGGTAGGATGAGGTGAGGGTGGGGATGGGGGTTGGCCAGCCATTGCCTGTAGGCCACGCCCTGCCTGTTCTGTGCTTTGGTAAATGAGCTTTCTTTAGAACAAGACCTAACCCATTCATTTATGCATTTCTGGGGGCTGTCCTTCACTACCTATTTGAGTCAGGGATGGTTTGGCCACTTGCATCTCCCAAGGAAGATGTCCCTCTGTGCATCGTTACAGTGAACGGTTGGCGGTGAGTGAAGGCAGGAGATTTGCAAGTGTCCCCAAGTTCTCTGAGCCCTCATGGGTGCTGGTTGGTAGTGGGCAGTCCAGAGATGGGTGGCATGGAAAAGTGGGAAGAGACCTCATGTCGTGGGAGACAGGATGGAAGGAAGGCTTTGACAAGCCAGATTCAGAAAGGTAGGCTGAGGGGCGAGACACCCAATTCTGTTTCCAGTGTTTTTTGTGACCTTGGCCAGGGTATTTCAACTTCCATCATTGCTGTTTGTAATAATATACTTGAGGCACCTGCCAAGATTCTATAAATTAAATCAGAAAAAGTACCACTTAGCAGTAGTGAGAAATCACAGACAATAGTAAGTGTTGACAAAGGTGTCAAGCAACTGCCACTCTCATCTACGATTGGTGGAAACATGAAACACTGTAGCCATTTTGAAGAATATGTTGCCAGTTTCTTTCGACATTCAATGTAAATTTACAAACCAGCAATTCCCCTTCTAGGTACCTGCCCAGAAGAAATACAGCATAGGTGCTTACACAGACTCATGTTGGAAAGCCTATAGGAATATCATTCCTGACAGTTACGGAATCAGTCGGCTCTGCCATGTCCCCCAAAGGCCAGGTTCTTAAAGACTTGCTCCCCAGCCCACAGTGCTATTGGGGTGTGGTGGGAATCTTAGAGACTTAGGAGGTTCTTTAAGATCACTAGGAGTTGTGGCCTCAAAAGGGGCTATGGGATGCTGGCTCCGTCCTCTCTCTTTTGTGTGCTGGCCATGCAGTGAGTGGCTTCATTATGTCACCTGCTCCCTGGCATGGTAGACCTTTCTGTTTACAAGTTGTCAGTCTTGAGTGTTTGTTGCTGGAATGAGAACTGACAAACTTAAGTTTCCTCATAGATGAGCAAATGAGCAAGGACTCCCATAGGAGCACAGGAGTGTTTTATCTATCTACCAGTGGACTCTGAGGCAGGGCGCCCTGACCAGGCTCCCAAGGGTGTTGTGTGGTTTGAGTAAGAATGTCCTCCACAGGTTGATGTATTTAACACTTGCTTACCAGTTGGTGGTGCTGTTTGGGAAGGTTATGGTGGAGTCTTGCTGGAGGAAGTGAATCTGAAGGGCTCTGAGCGTTTGTAGCCTTCTCTCACTTCCTGTTCACTGTCTCTGCTTCCTGTATGCAGATGAAATATGATTAACCAGCTTCCGGCTCCTGCCTGGTGCCATGCCTTCTCCGCTACGATGGACTCTAACCCTCTGGAACCGTAAACCACAGCAAACTCCTTCTTTCTTAGGTTGTTTTCGGTCATGGTGTTTTATCTTAGTAATAGAAAAGTAACAAATACAGGTGGTGCTCACAATTTACCAAGTGAAAGAAGCCAGCGCAAGCACGCGTGACCCTTCACAGAGCGGGCAGGTGGCTGCAGACTCCGCAGAGAGCAAAAGTGGATTACTTGGGGGAAGGGGGTGAGAAAGTTACCACAAGTGGTTCTACAGGACATTTTTGGGGTGATGGGGAGACCCCCAACACTAGACTGTGATGTATGTGAAGTGTGGCCTGGATCTGGAAGGCCAAGTGTTGAATGTCACGAATCTGAGAACATTCATGCCTGGCTATACCACTGATGCCACCTGTGTGACCTGGAGCTGTAACAGGGAATTGTGGCACCTGTGAACGTGCGGAGTTGTTCTCTAGATACTCATTTGCGTATTGCCGTTGGTTGGTTGTGTCCCTCCCCACCTGCTCCTGGGTTTATATGTTGAAGGCCACATCTTCAATAGATGGAATTTGGGGCGGAGTCTTTGGGAGGTGATGGGGTTTGGATGGTATTTGAGGGGTGGAGCACTACTGAGGTTTGGTGACTCTATAAGGGGGTGCCACATCTATAAAGCAGGATGCTGGCTCTTACCAAGAACCAGCCTTGTCACCTCTGTGATCCTGGACTTCAGCCTCCAGAGCTGCGAGAAGCCAACACCTGTTGTGTGGGTATCTAGCACATGACACGGTATTTAGCAGTTGAACAACATATATATTAAAAACCATAAAGTGGTTCTTTGTGCAAGAGCAGGGCTCCGTGAGATTTCTTCCTTCCATGTTAGTGTGTCTATTGCTGTCCTTGTTCAGGTCTTGTTTGGGCAGCCATGCTGATAAGACTTCATGGTGTAGCTTCTCTGTCATTTCTAGGAGACACCGACTCCCAGCAGACTTCCCAATCTTCTGGTTTGTAATGTCTTCCTAGTTCCTTGTTTCTGATGTTCCCTGAGCCTTACATCCTTGCATTCCGTTGTAGATGTATCTAATGGGCCTGGACACCACACAGTTTTTCTCTGGAAATGAATGACTGCCGACAGAGGGAGAATTAGTCTTCTCCAGGGATGAGTCCCTAATTGGTTACCCAACACCAAGCGGTCAGCCCTGAAATCAGCACTAAACAGACTCGTCAGGTTGTATTTATAAATTGATGTACCTATACATATATGTAACCATAATAGTCAAAGAAAAAGAGAGGTCATCAATCTGAGCACAAGTAAGTTGGAGAGCTGGAAACGGTTATAGGGATTGGACGTGGGAGGGGCTGGCGGGAGAAAAGGAAAAGGGGGAAATGACGTATTTATATTTTAATTAGAATAAGAATATTAAGGAAAAGGCTGTAAAGTGCAGGAGAGCCTCCTCAGATGCACCCAAGAGTGCCGTGGCCATGGGGTTCCACGTTCTCTCTTCTAGCGGATCCCAGTCTTCTGTTGGTGACTGAGTTTTGAGGTGTGGACCACTGGAGTATCATCTTTAACTGCCAAAGGCCAGAGATGGACTCCCAGCTTTGCTGCTGATCGTTTGTTAGAGCTACCCTCTTTGGATAAAGTTTTATCATCTATGAGTCTGGCTGTTGAGTGGTTACCAAGAAGCTAGCCAAACCCTGGCATCACAGAGCTAAGCAGAGGTGCGGAGAAAGGGTCTCGGGTAGCTGGTGGCTGGTTTTGGTAGAACATTCTGGAGAGGAGGCCATACACTGGACCCAGAGTCACAGGGCCTCCTGTCAGTTCTGCTCCTGTCCTCTGAGGGCTGACCTCAGGCCACAGGGTTCCTGGGGCTTCACTCACTTCTACTGTTTATGTCTTTTATCATCATCATCACCACCACCACCACCACCATCACCACCACCATCACCATCATCATCACCACCACCATCATCACCACCACCATCATCACCACCATCACCACCACCATCACCACCATCATCACCACCACCATCACCACCATCACCACCATGACCACCACCATCATCACCACCACCGCCACCATCATCACCATCATCACCACCACCATCACTACCACCATCACCACCATCACCATCACCACCACCATCACCACCATCACCATCACCACCACCATCACCACCATCACCATCACCACCGCCATCATCACCACCATCATCATGTCAATTTGAGTTGTCAGCTGGTAAAATGTTTGCCTCGTACTATGGGGGCTTAAGTTCCATCCCCAGAATCCATATAAAAAAGGCCAGATATGGTACACATTTGAAGCCCAGGGCAGGAGAGTCAGAGATAAGCAGATCCCTGGGGCTTTCTGTCTGGTCATCCAAGTGTACTTAGTGAGCATCAGATAAATAAAATATTCTGTCTTGACCCTATAAAGATGGGGGTTGGCAAAATGGCTCAGTAGCAAAGTGTTTGCTGTCAAGCCTGAAGGAGAGAATCGACTTCTAAATTTCCCTCTGACCTCCATATATGGGCCCACACACATACAGTAAGTAAACAGATGTAATTTTACAAAGGAAAAAAAAAAAGTGGGTGACATCTGAGGAACAGCATCCAAGGTTGACCTTGGGCCTCCACACACAGGCATTTACATGCATGCATATACATCTACAAACACACATGCATACACACACAAACTTCCACACACATGCATACGTACATACTAAGTTGGGTAACTGCTAATATAAAGTCTAGAGATTTGGCCGGATGAAGTTCTATGGCTCATCCTTGGGGAAAAGAAAATCCAGCCATCCCAGCATGCATCCCACCATGACCACAGTAAAGTAGAAAAGGAAGAACCTGCCCCTACTAATCCATGGTCCCCCATCCTTGTAAAATCCTCACCCTAGGGATGAGAGGGTGGGAATGCCTGGAAGACTTAAGAAAGAAGTGGAAATAATATTTTATATTCACAAAGGGGAGAATGAGACATAGACTGACTGCACGGGCAGTGTTTGAAGAGGGATGCAATGGATCCATTACTTTTCCCACTGTTGAGACACAATAACTGAAGGAGGTGATGCGAGGCGGTGAGATATTGGTACCCTCTGGAGCTGATGCTCAAGAGCTCCTGAGCCCCCTCTGCCCCCTGAGATTCACCCTGTACTACCCTGGATGGAGAGGCCAGTCAAGACATATGTCCAGCAGAGACTGAGGCAGAGCACACGCTCCAGGAAGCCATGCTGAGTTCATGGCAGACTCTGCCCCTCAGATGGTTGGTTTGCTGGGGCCTCTGCCTTCAGCTGTAAATCTAACAGAAGTGAAAGACTGGGGCCGTCTCCAGCTCTGGGTGTCCGTGTTCTACGTGATCTCAGAGTAAAGCCACCCTGACTCAGACTGTTGAGAGAGCTGCCGTGTTCCTTTGGAAATGATTGCCACCCCAGGCGTTTAGTGATTTAAACTCGAAGTTGTCCTTGCTGGGCTCCCCTTGCTGTAAGGCCCAGCTGTACTGCTGGGAGACTCCACGGATGGAAGTGATCAGACATTCTGCGCAGGGAGCCCCAAGAGTCTCCAGTCAGGCTCACTTTACTGTGGAGATGCTGCTATCTTAGACCATCGCACCTGGCGACTTAGGGGTGCCTTTTCTCTACTCCATTAGGGCTGAAAGGAGGAGCTGGTCCCAAGCTCACTGTTCTTTGTCAGCTGCCGGCCTAGGTCTGCACACACCAGGGTGTGTACCCGAGAAGCCACAAAGCCACTTCTGCAGCCTTCTGTACATCTGAGCATCTGTGGTCTCTGCCTTGTGTTCTGTGGTCTCAACCGGGTTGTTCTGCCCCTCTGAGACTCATTTTCTCACCTGTAAGTTTCTCAGTGTGAAAGAGAAAGTGGAATAATTCATGTTCTCCCTCACTGGGTATTCTGTGTTGGCAAAGCACCAGGCAAGGGCCTCCCTGGCCATTCTAGTCTAGATTCTGTTGTTATGATAAACGCTAAGACCAAGAGCAACCCGGGGAGGAAGGGTTTGTTTCAGCTTGTATTTTATAGTCCATCACCAAGGGAAGCCAGAGCAGGAACCTGGAGGCAGGAACCTGGAGGCAGGAACTAACTGAAGCACAGACCATAGAGGAACTCTGTTTACTGGTCTGCTCTCACTGGCTTGCTCAGCCTTCCTTCTTATACAATCCAGGATCACCTACCTAGGGGATGGTACTACTCGCAGTGGGCTAGGCCCTCTAACATCAATCAACAATTGAGAAAATTCCCCATGGACATGCCACAGTCTAACCTGATGAGGAAGTCCCTAATTGAGGTTTCTTCTTCTCATGTGGCAAGTTGGCAACTGATATTTGCCATCCCACTGGCATGATGTCATTTAACCTCCCGATGAACATCACCCGTATCTTACCGTTGTTATCTTAGAGTCCCAGGGGATAACACTGTGGAACCTGTAGATGAGCGTGATGTCCTCTTGAGACTCCATGGCTTGCTCATATATGGTACAGCTAGGATCAGAACCCTGGCAGGTGGACTCTTGAGGCAGCATAGCCAAGCAGACCCTGCTGCTCTCTGGTAAAGGTAAAAATGACAGAAGATATTTGCTCTCCTCTGCTGCCTCAATGGTAAGTCTCCACACTCCTACACAGATGTGCCCAGAGACTTGAATTCAGGTCCTTAGTCCTGCCAAGTTGACAGTATTAACCATTACAGAATACCACACATCAAAGCCAATGGGCAGGAATCACAGGGTGGAGAGGACACCGAGCCATCAATCTGTCTTTGAGATGCACACAGGAAATGGGGAGAGATGGGCAGGGAGGCCAGTTCACTCATAACCTGGAGGGCCTCCCATGCTAAATATGAAAGCAAGGCACAGTCAGACCCATTGCTTCAAATGTCAATACCCATTGGGGCCTCAGTGGAGAGCATAGCACACATGTGCTGGGTGAGGGCTGTAGGCGCTTCAGAATGGGTTCCCAGAGCCACTGCAGAAAGCATTGTACGCATGCTCCTCACTGGCCTGGATGGCTTTGATTTGAACCATTGTACCCAGCATAGACTTCTGTGTGTTCCTCCCCAGGAAACAAGCTCCATGGAGAGAAGTCCACGCTGTCAGTTCAGAATGGGTGAGGCTCCTCTAAACACACACATTCTGGTTGCCCCAAGAGCAGTTACCCAGTCCAAAAATCGAGGCTCAAAATACTGCCGCCTTCCTTGCTTACACAGAGGTAGTGGAAGGCAGCCCTCCCTGCTCACCTGCCTGTCTGCTTCGTGAGATAGGAGGTCCTGATTCTTTTCACCACCAGTGTCCTTTCTGGGAAAAAGCTTTGGTGTTTTCCTCTTGGAGAGGGCATTGTGTAGACATGTTTCCAAATGGTTTCAAGACAGTAGGCTCTTCTCTGTGTTGTCTTTAACTTCTTCTGGAAAAGTGAGAGACTGTGACTGGCCCAGAAATTCTTTTTTTCTTTTGAGGTGGGTCTCATTTATCCCAGGCTGGTTTCAAATTCTCTGTATAGCTGAGTGTTGTAGAAGTTTATTTTTGGCTGTGTTTAAAATATTGTTTTGTGCACTGTGGGGAAAAGGGCTGCCTAGGACTTTGCATTTTGTATTGTCTGCAGGTGTTGGATTTATGTGGTGGGATGTTTGATTGCTCATGATCTGCACGTGTTATCAGTAGAACACCAGAGGAGTTCTGGGATCAATAAAAACACCTGAGCTCAGATGTTCGGGGTTCCACTGTCCAGTATGGCACTGGCCATGATGGTAGTTCCCTCTGCTGAGGTCTGGCATGTTTACATGTTTACATGTATGATTATGCTTTCTTGTACTCCTTGGTAAGCTGCTGCAGAATGTGTGCTGCTATAAATGGCACCTCATGTTGGGTGCCACTTGTAGTAAATTACAATCTTTTACCCTCAATTTAGGGAAAGAGAAAGGAAGGATAGAAAGAAATTTTCACTGCTTTTGCAGGTGGCCTTGATAGAGAAAGAAAGAAAAGTAGAAATTTTCACAGCCTTTTTAGGCTGTCCTAAGCTTGGATAGGACTAGCTAACAGTGAGTCAGACTGGTGTCTCAGCTCCCTATCTGCAAACTCAATCTCTCCAACCTTTGTTCTTCTGTGAAGAATCAACACACAAAGGATGGACAAACCAATCAACAAACCACCAACCAACACCCACCCAGACTCTTGGGGCTTCAAACCATTTATACCCTAAGCAAAAGTTCCCATAAACCCAAGCATCACACAATCCCAAGAACAAGCTACACCTGCCAGGTGTAATGCCTACGACTGCACCCAACCAAATCATAGCCGCCTGCATCAAGCATTCCAAATCCAACTCAGAAACATCTTCCACGCTTGGGGTGGGAACGTAAACCTAGTGCAAATGCCATTTTGCATTTTTAAAGAAACCAACACAACAAAAAGTTCTTCAAAGTGTTCTGCTACAGCCGAGGATGACCTTGAACTCCGGATCCTCTTCCCTCTACTTCCAGAGTGCTGGGATTGCAGGTGTGTGCCACCACATCTGTAGCGGTGCTGGGGATGGAACACAGGGCTATGCGCATGCTAGATAAGCACTTAATCCTGGAGTAAATGTGGTCTGCTCGGTTTCACAGTGCATTCCAATTTATGCTCTTTAATTAAAAAAAAAAAAATCCATCCAGTAAAGGCTACTTGGGACCAAGGAAATTTTTGACTCACAAGCATGTGAAATGAGTCACTGCATTAAAAATCCTTCACTCTGGGACTAAGCTTAGTGATGGGTGCCTGGTCCCTTCCTTCATTGGGACCGTGCCAGGAGAATGCCCTCTACTGCTCTGAAAAAGACAGGATTAGATGTTTCATTTATTCTATTGATCTTAGGAACCTCGTCTCATAAATACTTGCTTTATGATGTCAGCAAGAGGGACCTTGGCCGCTCAGGCAGTAGGCACGGTTACTGTCCACAGCGGTGCTCCTTCACGGAGCCCCACCATGGGATGTGGCTGCCAAGATGTCAGTCTAGCTTTTCCAAGTTCCTCCCTCAGTGTAGACCCCTACTTGTGACAGCCAGTTTTTGTTGCCGTAACAACCATCTGAGACAAACACTTTAAAAGAGGGACCGTTTGCTGTGGCTATGGTTTCAGGACATGGTTGGCTGGCTGCATGACTTCTGCCCCACATTGGGAAAACATCACAGGCGACAGGAGGCAGAATACAGTCAGGAAGGTCCAGGATCTGCCCCAGTGACCCACCTCCTCCAGACTGACCTCTTAGGTTCACCACCTCCCAGTAATAGCATCAAGGTACGGATCCCTTAAGATGGGAACCTTTAATGAAGTTAGAACCCTAATATTACAGTCACCTTTGTGATTGGAGCCCACCAGTTGAGGTCCAACTGATGGGGTGAGTCCCACCAGCCCCTGACTGCACAAAGACTGAAAGACTGTGTAGGACCACTAGCTGGAACCACTCACCCCTCACACAGGCTGCAAAAGTCCCTTATGTCATAGCAAGCCCTTAAGTTCCTGTCTCTTCGTGACTTGGAATCAGACATCTGGCATCCATATTGGTGGAACAGAGACACGGAATCAGCACAGCTTGTAGGTAAAGCTCTCTCTGTGACGGCTCCCTCACATCCAAGGAGACTTTGAGCCCTTCCAAGCCCATGTAAGACTCAACCTTATCTGTGATCTTCCCTCCAGGTCCCCAGGCCCCTGAGCAGGGTGAGGCTGGACTAGCTGACCTAGCACAGCCTCCTGAGATCCACAGTAGTGTCAGGACCCTGCCTCTCTGAGGTTTCTGCACTGTGCTTGCAGTGGGAATTCTGAAGAGAAAATAGAAGGGAAAAAAAGGAGGAAAATAGGACAGATAGAAGGAAGAAATAAAGGAAGGGAGGGGGAGGGAGGAAATGAGGATGGGAAGAAGAGGGGTGGGTGGGAAGTCCCCCCCCCCGAATACCCTTCACTATGCTGACTTTCTGCTTCCCCACATTTTCATATCTAAGGATCTTCCTAAGGTCATGTTAGAGTAGACCACCAGGCTCAAAATGGGCTTAGAGGTCAGTTTCCTTTGTTTGGTGCTTAAGCCCTAGGAGCCTCAGTTTCTCCAGAGCAGTGCAGAAAGCACACACTTCCATGATGCTCTCTCCAGCCTTCCGTGCAGATCAACTCCATCAACTCGGCAGTGACTGCACCAGTGTTACAGAGGAGCAAACTAAGGCACAGAGAGGTCCAAAGAAGCGGTCTGCCACACAGCAGTCACCTAGCACCCTCAGATCCTGATCACCTGTGTGTCTTCCGATCTACTCAGCCTCCTTGGTGAGCCCACATTGGTGACATGGTGGATGACGTCGACCTCAGGTCCTCTACCCAGATAGTGGAGACTGACTTACTGGGCTGTGGCCGGGGGAGGACACATGGTCAGTCTGTGTGCCTCAGTGACCTAGCCAGGCAGAGACTCCCTGCTGCGGAGGATGAGTTCCCACCCCCACAACACCATTCATCTTCTTGGCCGTCTCCTACCCTACCCCAAGCTGGTCTCCTCGCGTGCAGAGCCAGGCCTGCCCTCACCCTGCCCATCTCTGCTGCAGTCCAACCAGCTCACCCTCCTGACCACTTCCACTATGTAGCTCTCCCACACAGGGGGGAATCTTTGAGGCAGAGACATTATATTAGGCTGTGGGATCCTCTGCCTTTCTGTGGCTCTCAGATGTCCGCCCTGTTGGGTGACTTAGCTTTTCTCCATTTTTTCCCTCCTCTGTCCCTTTCAGAATCTTCTGTCTTTTAAGAGAGGAAGGAAGGAAGAGGTTGAGTGCTGGGGTTCTCTGTCCCCTGCAGAATAGGCCACCCCGTGGCTAAGTCTTTCCAGGGATGTGTGCTGTGGTCTCACTGGCTTTGGAGGTCAGAGCTTCAGCGTGGTCCAGCTCTGTTTCCTCTGTGGCCATTGTACTTGGCAACTGCGTGCCTTCAGCCAGCTTGCCCTGCAGCCTGTGGCTGCCCCGGGGCATGTATGTGTGTTAGGCAGGCAGCTTTGACCACCCCACAGATGACTGGCCTATCTGCCCACAAGGCTGGCCCGTGGCTGGTTGAGCCCAGCTGGGTGTGATTTGGTCAGCCAGCTCTCTCTGTCTCACGTTAGCAAGGGGCAGGATCACTTCTCAGGTGTTCCACATGCCCAAGGCAAGCAGCAGATGTGTCTTGTTTCCTGAGTTATGGCAGGAATAGGCCTGTTCACCTCTTTTCTTCCCTTGACAGGGTGATGAGCTCCTGCTATACCAGCAGCAGATGCCAATTGTCAATCAAAGATCAGAGGGGCATAGAACAGGCCTCATCTGAAACTTCTCTGGTGCTCGCTTGAGATAGCGCATTCTAGAAGCTTTCCTCTTGAGCACAGTCTCCACATTCTAGCTGTGTGTGTGTGTGTGTGTGTGTGTGTGTGTGTTGAATACTGGGGGTTAAACCCAGGGCCTTGTGCGTGCCCTGCAGGTACTCTACCATCAAGCCATATCCCCAGCCCATTTTAGATGTTTTGAGTCGGAGTCTTCTTAAGCTTAATAAGCCACATTTCTCCCAAAAGTACCATATGAGATCCTTGTATTACCAGTGACATAGACCAGTTTATCCTGAAATGATTCCTTAGGATAACTTCATGTTCTGTTCTGGTCCTCGCCCCGCCCCCGCCTCCCCCATCCACTGACCATGGACCTGCTGTGACAGAGGGCAAAGTTTCTTCATGGATGTGGTTGGCATCTAGAAGCTTCCTGCCTCAAGCAGAGCTGCAGAAGAATGATTGGCTGAGATGAGGTATATGAGTAACTGAGTCTTCATTACAGAGCCAGGAGTCACAATTTGAGGGGGAAGAGGCAGGGGCCAGATCACGCATGCCAGGGATCATGGATTGCATTCTAAGGTGGGGAGCCACTGAAGATGCAACTTGAGTCTCTGGGACATGTTCAGAGGCAGGGTGGAGACTAGAGCAGGGGGGCCCGGAAGGGGACCATGGTTTGACTCAAGTAAGAGGAGGAGGTGAAGTCTAGGGGCTGGGTCAGGAGAGAGAAGATGGGAATGTAAACATCCATGTAAACATTGGCCTTGATGGCTCCTTTCAGCTTGAAGAAGATGCAGGAGGAAGAAGACCCCCTTGTTCACCTGGTCACCCGGTGGGTGATAAAGCCCTTTAATGAGACAGCATGGCTGGGAGACACATGTAGTGTGGGATGCTTATCACGGACCCTCCGAGGGTCATCTGTGATTCCCTCATCTCTACGTCCTTCTGTCCCACCGTCCTGGGAGTTCTTCGGATGGGACTGTACCCTTAACCCTTTGCACGCCCCGAAGGCCAAGAGTGTTCTAGGACTGTCCCTGGGAAGAGTGTTGTTGAGATTGGTGGTCACCACAGAGGGTCTTGATTTTCCTCTCTGATATTTCCTTTCTCCCTGCTGTGGACAGAGTGTCTGCACATGGCATGTTCTCAGATCACAGGCTCTGGCCCCTCCCGACTGCTGACAGGGAGATTCTGTTCAAAGATTGTGCCTTTCCATCTGAAGAGGGTATTCCCACTTATCTCTGATCTAGACCAGATTGGCTTAATATGAAACAAAAGTCCCTCGGTGGCCCAGAGCTGCTGCTTACTGGGCCGTCCGCAGGCAGTGGGGGGCTGTGGTGCTTAAGCCTGGCCCATGTTAGTGCGCGCACGCATGCGTGTTTATTGAGAACATTTCCCTACATGCTGTGGATGCCGGGGATTTCGGTAAGCTGCCGTGACGCAGACGGAAGGCACGTGAGCACCAGCTGACCGCCGCTGGCTGTGGGGTGACATCGGACCCTCTGTGGTTTCAGGCCTCTCTCTTGACTCTGCAGCCTTTTCTCCGTGTGAGGCCCTGCTGTGGGACGGGAGGGTGCTAGCTGCAGAGTTAAAGCGTCTGGGTCTCTTCCAATTTGACTTTTGCAAGCCGGGTAACCCTGGGCAAGTCTCCCACTCCTAAACTTGCTCTGGTTGCTGTGAAAAGTGGAGCCCAGCACCTTCTCAGCACAGCAGCTGTGTTCATTCATTGCGTGCAAAGTGCGTGTGAAAGGGCGGAGTCCCTCTGTCACCTTCTGTGGAGTGGGAAGGGGGGGTGTCCGGAACTTCCGGGCCGCTTTCCAGTGAATGTCCCCGTGGTGACGATCAGCGAAACTTCCCTTCTGAGACAGCGGACGCACAATGGATGTCTTGCTCATCATGGTCATCAAGGGACAAAGGGGGACCTGGCAAATGGAAGTGACCCGTCTGTCTGGACTGTCTGAAGTACGGTGGTTTATTTAGTTCTGGTTGACTGGGGTCACATTGGTTCTAGTTTGCCAGACCTTATCTTCGTAAGGATTTGTGTGTGCAGGCACACCTGCGCGTATAGGTGTTCGTGCTCCTGTGCGTGGAGGTCGGAGGTTAACCTCCAGTATTGTTCCTCAGATGCTGTCTACTCTGTCCTTTGATACGTGATCTCTCACTGGCCTGGAACTCTCCAAGCAGGCCAAGTAACCTGGCCATCCAGCCCCAGCACAGCAATGATTGTTCAGGGAGCACCAAGGATCTTCCTGTCCTTACCTCCCCAACTGTGGGGCTACAGGCAGGCAGCACAGCATCTGGATTTTGTCTGGGTCCTGGGGATTGAACTCAGGCCATGCCTGTGTGGCCATCAGTCCACTGTCAGTTCATGTTCTTGGTGCTGAGCTGTGAGGATCGACACGGTAACATGGCTTATCTACCTTTCAGGGATGGATTCAGCCTTGTGTGCTCTTGGCCATGTGCATGACCTTACTGATAAAGCAGTAGATAACTCTGCAGATGTTTCTTCTTGATGCCTTTGGCTGTGGTAGGTGGTATAGATGCCCTGGCTTCTCTGAGCAGAAGAGCATTTAGGGTCTGGGTGTACATTCAGGTAACAGGCAGGTTGTCACCATGCAGCTGCCCGAGGCTGGAGCCTCACACTGCTGTGATTCTATAACCACTTACTTGCTGACCCACAGCAGGAACACAGGGCACGATGACATTTGAGTCCTAGCTAGAGAGACTTGTCAGGGGCTGCACATCTGGAGTAGGTAATCCTACTGCTTCTGCTTTATAGACAAGGAAGCTGAGATCAGAAGACTTGAGTGAACTGCCATAGGTCATACAGGTAAGATAAGGCCCAAGTGGGCTTCAAATTTAGAACTTGTGTTCTCAGAGGTTGAGTTAAACTTTCTCTGTGCTTTGTATTGGAGTCACACAATAGATAACTTTGGCCTCTACATTTTTCTCTTACCAGAATGCATTTGAGATCCACCCAGTACATAGCAAAACTTCATTCCTTTTGATGGCCACCTAGTATTCCGTTTTATGGACATACCACAGATTTTATATCTCTATCTATCTATCTATCTATATATATATCTCAGTAATTATGAATAGATCTGCTCTAAGATTTATACACAGTTCTTTTTGGGGCACATTATATGTCATTTGTAGGTATCTATCTAGGAATTGAATGCTGGTTCAGGTTTAAATGTATGTCAGCTTTGTAAGAAACTGCCAAACTGTATAAAGACAATCATTAGCAATGTGCAGGACTGATTAGTCTACAGGGGGCTCTGCTCTGTGTCTTCTTGGGGACTTCCAGAAGAATATGTTCAGGTATCGGACATATGTTGAGGTATCTGACGACTCTTCATGCTGCTGGTTCTGAAAGAGCTACTTTAATTGTTGTGTAGTAGTCTCCCATTTTATTTTTAAAACCTGTATTTCTGTAATGACTGTTGGTGCTGGACACATGTTCATGCACTGTATTCTATCACACACACACACATGCATACACACACACACAGACACACACACACATACATACACACACACAGACACACACACACATACACACACACACACACACAGACACACAGACACACAGAGGCACACGCACACACACACACACACACACACAGACACACACAGACTTACAGAGACACACACACAGAGACACACACACAGAGACACACACACAGACACACACACACACAGACACACACACACACACACACACACACACACACAGACACACACACACACACACACACATACACACAGACATATACAGACACACACAGACACAGACACACAGACACACACAAACAGACACACACAGACACACATACACACACACACACATAGACACAGACACAGACACACTGAGACGCACGCACAGACACACACACACACACAGACACAGACACAGACACAGACTTACAGAGACACACACACAGAGACACACACACACACACACACACACAGACACACAGACACACACACACACAGACACACACACAGACACACACACACAGACACACACACACACACAGACACACACACACACACACACACACACACACACAGACACACACACACAGACACACACACACACAGACACACACACAGACACACACTCACAGAGACACACACACAGACACACACACAGACACACACACACACAGACACACAGACACACACACAGACATACACAGACACACACACACAGACACACACACACAGACACACAGACAGACAGACACACACACACACACGCACCAGTGGTGGTTTCTTTTTTCATTCACTTAACAATATCTTTTGAAGATAATTGGTCTAGAGTCTAATCTACCAATGCTTTTTCTGTTACAGTTTGTGATTTTTATGTGGATCCAAGAAACTCTCACCAAGGTCATACATACTTTCTCCTGTGTCTCCCCTCTTCTTGCTTTGTGTTAGCATTAAGCTGCCCCAGAGTCAGCTATTTCCAGAAATGTAGAAGAACACACAGGTAGCCACCATGTGCGACCCACCAAGGCAGCAGCTCTTTCTGGGGCCACCATTGGGTTCTCTGGGTCCCTCTCTCTCTCTCTCTCTCTCCATCTAGTACATGATGAGCTCTGTATTTAACTTCTTGGCTCCAGAAGTTTCCATGGGGACCACAGGACCAAACCTCTGGCCTCTTGCCTTGTGGTTGGAAAGGTGTGAGATGCAGGGGGCTCTGCACAGTCAGGTTGTGTCCCAACTCTACGCTCACCATGTGACCTTCACCTCACGACTCTGACCTTGGGACCTCTGTCATGTCACCTTGGATTTTTTTCCTAGAGATCTCATCTGACCTGAGTGGCTCACAGGAAGACGTGTCCAGTGTGAGTGGACACACACATGGGTGGGAGGGGGGTGTGGGATTGAGGTGACAGCGTAGTCGCGATTCTCCCCGTTCACCTAATAAGAGATCAAGACCTGCCACAGCTTGCCCTGTGACTGTCTATTCCCTGAGGGACTCTCAAATTCTACATGCTGTGCGCAGGTAGTCTGCCAACTTTCTAGGGCTGAAGCAGCAAATCGACATGCAACAGGAGACTCAAAACCACAGGGATCCGCCATCTTGTTCCAGAGGCCGGAAGTCTGAAGGAAAAGCATCTGGCAGGATGTTTCTTTCCAGAAGTTCTGAGGGAAACTCCAGCCTGTGCCTCTTCCCAGCTTCTAGTGGATACTGGTAGCCATGTTCCTTGACTTACGGACTCTTCATCAGCACACGGGACACAAGAAGCCTTTTTCATCATATGATATTCCCTGGAAACATGGTGAAATGTCCCTTTCCCTGACCCTGTGAGGACACTCCCAGTACCCAGGAGGGGCTGGTCTGAGATCCAGAGGCTTGTAGCATCTACAGTGAGCTTTAAGATCACAGTCAAACACTCTGGGCGCACCACCAGCCACCTTGTATGTATGCGTACGGTGAGATTGCCCCACCTGAGGCTGAGGAAGGTAAAGACATTCCTCTGGGTTTACTCGTCTCCTTGTGACCTGCACAGGTCTGTCTGCCTTCAAAACTGCTTTCAGCTGTGATCAAGATTGTCCCCTCCTTCACGGATACCAACACAACAACTAGGATTTGGGATGGTACTTCTTTCCCTCGGTCTCTCTAATCTTCAGACCACTGGGCACAATGCTCTGGCTGTCCCTTTGGACTAAGAAGAAAGGTGATGAGCCTCTCAGTGTCACACAGCTTGTGGGGGTCACAGGTGGCTTTGGAGCAGCACTGACATATTTCTCAGATGTCTCGAGAGTGCCAGAGCTGACTGGAGCCTTGGAATGGGTAGCCTCAGCCAGACGGCTACTCCCGGAGATGGCCTCAGCTCAGCCCACCCTGCCTCTGAGCTCTGTTTCTAGCCCTCTTGGTAAACCTCTCTGTATGTGATGGGCAGGAACACTGGGGAGGGGGTGCCCCCATATTTTATTGCCTCTTTCTTTATGGCTGTCTTCAGAGGCCAAGAGTGATGATTAGCTCTGAGCCTCCTCCTGATCTGTCTACTCCTGGGCTACGTCCTGGCCAGGTTGCCTGAGCAGACCACATGTGTTCAGAACTGGGTTTTGTCGCTTGATTTGGATCACAGGGGCAATTGCATCCCGGATTCTTTGATGCTAGCTGTTTGGATTCATAAAAATTATATGGAAAGTTATAAAAGGGTGATAAGGCCTTCCAGTTTTACCACCGAATGGAAAAGCCTTCCACACAAAGAGTTTATAACCATCTTGCAGCAATTTCGGGTCTCTGCATGAGGTTAGCAGATTAGGTATTACAGGATCTTTCAAACAGCGACCTTCAGTCTTACGAGGACAAGACGGAAGGGCAGCTGCCCCAGCTTCCGTGTGGGGCCTGGGCTTCCTCACCCTGGCTGCCTACCCATCTCCTCTGCGTTACTCTTGCCCCCACCTCAGACGCGCTATCAGCCAGAAACGAGGCATCTATAGCCAGCGAAGCTGAGAGCGGGCATGGGGACTGTGGCTGCCGTGGTAAGCTGGCTGCTCCTCACCTGAGGTTTGGGATGGCAGTATTTGTTCCAGCCTCAGTTTCCGAAACATAGGACAACTGGCGACCTTCACAGTGTTGAATCCAAGTAAGGGCTCAGGTGCCAAGAGCAAGGCACAGCTTTGTCATTTTATGGGCCAACTCAGATTTCTGTTAACATTAACTTCAGTTAATATGCTTTAAATACAATTCTTGAATTATGTCCCTATGTAACCTGTAAGCCTTTCTCCGCCAGGCAGGTGTATATTTAAATGAATCATCGTTTATTTAAAAACATTGCTTTTATTTATTTATTTAGTGCTTTCCGATCTAAAAGTTGTATATTCACGTATGTAGGTGGGTTTATTCCTAGGGCCATGGGAACAAAGCTCCATAGGCAGATGGCTGAGAACAACTCGGTTCTGTTCTTTCACAGCCCTGGCAGCGGGAAGCCCAAGGTCAGGGAGATGGGTGTGAACATTGTGAGGAGGAGCTGCCACACCCCATCCAGTGTTGGCGGTGGCCAGTGCCCTGTGGCTTGTGGCAGCACCTTTTGTCAGCTACTGACTGCTCACACATCTCCAAGCACCCTCTTCCTTTCTCTTCTAGAGACACTTGGTGTAGGAGGGTCCGCCCAGGTGATCCAAGGTGACTTCATTTTGAGATTATTTAAGTCAATTTTACTTGCAAAACCTTTCCCCACACAATCACAGAGGAAGGAAGAATGTATCTTTGGAAGGACCACTTAGCCAGTCCCATTGAGTACCCATGAAAAGGGGGACTTGCTTTGAGTCAAGGCAGCTTCGCTCGGAAGGCTGGCCCCAGTGACCGCAGGCAGCAGTCTGCAGGCATAGGAGAGAGAGCACAAAGCACTCAGCTTTTTTCTTTTCCTTAGCTACATTTTACACTGAACTCTCTCTTGTCTACCACAATCGCACCACAGAGGAGATTCAGCTGCAGCACAACGTGGTAAATAAATCCCTTCTGGGTTCCATATGGTCTCTTAAGCGAACCAATGGGAGCAGGGGCAAGTGTCCCTGGGTGCTCTCCCTTCACTTGGGGACAGGTAGACAGAGGCCAGAGGGAGCGGCCTTCAGCGTGGGAATCCAGCCATGGTCTGTTTGTCCTTGCAATGCAGCACGCAGCTAGCTCAAAGAATCTGAGTAACAAAGTCCATGGTCGGTGGCAGGGAAGCTTCTAGAACACAGGATGTGAGATTCTAGAAGAGCTTTAGGATTTTGTCATTGCCCAACTTTCCAGAAACGTCTTCAGGGGCCGCAACTCGCTGGGCCGGATACAGCACAGGTCATGGGAAGCCATCCAAACACACCATTAAGGCTAACCCAACCCAGCACTGCCTCTCTGAGGCACACCCTTATCTCCATGGCAACACACTCACCCTGCCTGAATGTTATAGTAGCTTCTAACCTTCTCACCCTCCACTGCTTGGTGCCTTTGTCTTTCTATGGGACGGCAGTGTTGTGACTCATACGTGGACCCTGGAGCCCCTCCCCTCTTCTTTGCTCAGGTCATATCCAGCCGTCCAGCCCCAGGTGAGCCTCTTCTGCTCTCTGATCCCCCTCTGAGAAACTTCTGATTGACTCAGGCTCAGTCAAAGGCTCAGAAGACCTTTCCCTTGGCCCCCCAGCCTGCCTTCTGCTCTAACTGTCCTCTGTGTCAGTGCAAGTCATCTTTTTAGAAGGTACTACAGAAGTGCATCTCTTCTCCACTGCTGGTTCCCTGATGTGCTGTCCTGTAAGTGTGTCACCCATATAAGGCATCTCCACTGCCTTGGAAGTGTTTCTGTGCAGGCCCCACCCCCTTGCCTTAACACCTCGCCCCTCCCACTCTACCAGCCAGTCCTAGAGAAATCTCATAGTCCCAGGGCCAGTGTGTCTTTGTGTGTCCACATCTTTAGGTCTTTGGTTGGGGACGGGTATTAGCACATAGTAGATGCTTAGCAAAAGATGTTTTCTTGGTGAGTGAAGACGTTCTTTCCCTAGCCTGGGTACCTCCGACCTAGCTTGGTCACTGGAGCCTGAGCACAGATTTGCTTTGTCCTGACAGCCTTGTCTAGACCCTGGCCAGGCATAGCCAAGTGACCCCTATCTGATCTCAACACTGCTGTGGGGCTACTCAACAAGTCTCAGAGACGTAGTGGTTCCCAGCGCCCACAGGGTCTGTATGATTCTGGAGCCTGTGACCTGTAGGCAGCACTCATAAATGACATCACCCTAAGTGTTCTCCTTCGGTATGGACCAAGAGATTGAGATGAATCCCAGTGGGTGCCATGGAGTCCATTTCCAAGCAGATTCCTTCGAACCTGGATCCCCTGGGTCCCATGGATCCCTGTTTCTTTTAAAGCATGTGCTATCCCCAAGGCACTCGTGACAGGCGGTTGGGAGTGGGCCACAGTCATTTAACTGCCACTGGGAGCCATAGCCACCCTCTTCCAAGGGCAGAGAGGCACAAACAGGGACACGAGGGAGGCATTGGAGGTCTAACAAGTGTCTGCTCACAGGTCCTGCTCCTCAATCTCAGGAGGAAGTGGAAATGTTCGGGTACCTGGCATGGAAGGACAGGATAAGGGACATCGCCTGCTTCCTGCGCATGGGTGATCCCCTGGTCTCCAGGCTTCAGAGGCCCCCCATCAACATCATTCAATTCCAGGCTGATGTCACCTCTTCCCTGAGCACTCAGTGTGGCTTCTCCTTGGTCACCTGACCCTTGCTTGACTGTGGCCACACTGAGAAACAGGCTTCTGTAGACAAAGCATTACCTTCCAATGCCTCCTCGATTCCTGTGGCTCACAGGACAGTCAGTGGTCGTGGATCCCAAGAGGCCCTCTGGTCTCCTCCTACCTCCCCCCTCTGCCCCTTTGCACCCCCCTTTAAACTCTCAACACCTCTGCTAATCCTACCTCAGGACCTTGGCTCATGCTGGGCTCTGTCTAGGCATCCTGGCTCTTCATAGGGCAACTCCTGGCTCATTCCCAAGCTCCCTGCAGACTGCCTGGAGCAGGTCTCCTTGCTATTGGCTCTCATGGCTCTGTTCCTTTTTCTTTTATAGATTCTAATGTGATCACTTGGCTAGTATGTGATCATGTGGGTAATGCAAGGTATCCATGTGACCAATCAGTCAAATCAACTGTATTCATTAAGCACCTACTATGTGCAACAGTGGAGCTGGCTACTGATACTGCAGAGTGTCAAGCAAATCGTGTAAGAGGAATGCTGCCACCCCACCCCCACCCCTCCCTGCACCATCGCTTGGTGCCTAGCATATCTAAAGAGCTTGAGGGAATGTTTGCTGAATGAATGAAGGAGCACATCAAATATCCCAGCCTGCCAAGGATGCTGGACCAGAGAACCAATGACAAGGATAAAGGGACACGAGTCTTTGGTCTAGGAACAGACAGAAGGGCCCTCGCTCTGCCCTGTGACCACACACAGGACATCACACCAAGAACCCAAATCCCATCTTCTTGCTCCAGGTCAAGAGTCTCTTTCCAGGTCGCCACGTAAGGCGTTCATCTTCTCTGCCCGGTCCTCACCTCCAGGGGTTGATAGGGAAGAGAGAATACATTTAATAGGGCCAACTCCACATCGGTACTAGCCACCTTTACAGAGAGACTTGGGTCTGGCATCTCACACAAGGCTACAAAGACGGTTAGCCCTTGCTTTCATACACCAGCAGTTGGGGGTCAGATACCAACATGGTGGATTTAAACGTGGGTTATTTTTGAACACAAACTAAATGGCCAGCCCCCCCTCCCCCAAATCACTACCAGCGCTGAACGCACTAAATTCAATTGCTACCGAGTGATCATTAGCTATTTAGGAATAAAAATCAATTATGACATTCTCTGAAGATGGAACCCAGTGGTTGAAGGGACATCCCCACTGGGTCAGAGAATCACGCGTTCACACCAGCCTGCGGTGTGTGGACGGCGGGCACCCATTCTCGGCAGGAGCTCTTGGGTAGCCATGCGTGGCTCTCCACTCCTCGGCCAGGATGAAGCTGTAGAAACTAATGTATTCTCAGTCAGACCAACTGCCGCTCACGGAGGGGGGAGAAAGGGACCTGCTTGAGTAACTGTAATAATTGGAAAATTATTTTGATAGCCTGAAACAATCTAATATATTACAGAATTTTATTAAAATAATATCAAATCAAATTAACTGCTATTCCATAATGAATTAGGTAACAAGGTGGGCAGATATTAATCGGCCTTGGCTTCCAGGCAGGGGAGCCCGGAATTTATTAGTTCTCGTGGCTGGTACGAGGTGAAGGCAGAAACCACCATCGCTGCCGGAGAGGGAACCCCCTGAGACAGGCCTGCTTCTACTTCGTTGTCTCCCCCCCTGCTTCCACATCCTAATCCATCATTAAACACTTGTATTCCTTTTATGTGGGGGTCTTATGAAATTTTTAATTTTTTAATTGCTTTGTGATTTAATAATGAGGACTTTTCATTTGGCCTGAATAAGGAGTGAGATGCGATATTGAAATCTTTCCCCCCTTTTCCACCCCAGCAAACCCTCTTCCCTTCTTCCCATGGCTTTGATTTTCCAAGACTGAAAAACCAGATCTCATCACTGAGGAGACCCAGTGCCCGGCAGACGGGCCGAGACTGCCTGGACATCTGTCTGCTTCTTCAGAAAGCACGGAGACTCAGCAGCCTGTATGGCCATGGGCAGTCTCTGAGAAGCTGTTGTGAGTGAGGGGTAGGTTTGTCTGAAGGCTTCTGAATAACCAGGCACCAATTTACCCTTTAGGATTTTTCTCCACTCTCTGACTCAGTGCTTTTCAACCCTTTGAAAAGTGTTGAGGAGGAACTGGATAACAGCTCCGCAGAGCGCTGGGAGAGCATGCATGAGCACCCGGGGCTCCATGAACCCTGCAGCTACCTGGCCGTGTCTCGAACCCTTCCGGGCCTGCCCTGGGCATCGCTGGATGGTTCCTGTTGTCTGGCTTTGTGCAGGAAGCTGACAGTGTCTCTCAGAGCTTTGATTTGCTTGCTCCTGTACAAAATGGGGATGAATCAACTTGGTGAAGTGACTTTAAGGGGTAGAAGTATCCTGGAAAGCTGCAGACACATAGCTTGCACTTGCTAGAAGAGTGATTTACTGAGTGCCAAGATCGGGGAGGACCACTGACGGCATAGGGAGTCTGCACAAGCCCACACACAGTGTGACTCTTGTTCTCATTCCCACCTTATAGGTAAAGATATGGGGGTTTAGAGCAATGGTCTGATGCCTTGGGCCTGGAGTGCCGGAGCTAGGTCTGCCCGCATCTGTCCCCAGGTCGGAGATTTTCAGCACAGCAAAAAGAGGCAGAGAAGCATGGGGTGCCTAGCTGCTGATTCAGTCACACTGTCTGATGTGAATTCTCCTTAGCCCAGCCTCACTTTGCCAAATAGATAGAAATCGATACAACCGTCTCTTACTGAGTAGCGACAAGCCACGTAGGGTGCTCTTTTGTGCCTTGTTACTGATGGAAATTAATTTAAAACAGCGTAAGTATATTAAAACGAGACACATATGTCACACCGGAGGAGGTAATCATTCTCTAACGCTGGAGAGGAGGTGCGACTTTGCCCACTCCCCAGTGAAGTTCTTCTGCTGCGCCCCATGGGACACACACGGCTCCTTCCTCTCTAACCCTCGTCCAGGGGAAAGGGGCTCAACTACAGCAACGCACAGAGCCACTGGGGTCAGAGAATTTTGCCACCTTGAAGTTCTTTCTTGGGCCAAGGAAGGATAACTTTCTTTTCAAGTCTGCCGACAGCTTGGGGTCTGGAAAGGTAGACTTGATGCACGATTTAATGAAAATTTTGTATTTGTCTCTAGTAGGCAGATCAGAGATGATCTTAGGGCTACATGAGGAGATGTGGCATACAGGATTGCCACTCACTCTGTCTTCCGAAGAGGGCTCATTCAATGGGCAGCTGAGTTGAATTTCACAGGGAAGGACACTCCTATGTCTGAGCAGCAGAGGCAAAGTCAGTTTTGTGCATGCATTTTTTCTTTTTTTTATCGTGGTTTGGATATAAAATGCAACCCAAATGAAGTGAACACCTCTCTTGTGGATAATCACTTCTAAAAGAATGAGTACCCAACAACCCCCTTGGTGCTTACATGGGAAAAATAATAATAAAAAGGATTTAAAATTAAGGACAAAAAGAATAAAAGGGTAGATAAAATCTGAGATGCATCGGAGGGAAGATAAAGTGACTTTTTGGCAGCGACTTTAATAGAAGCTCGGCTTCAAAAGTCATCTAGCTGCGGTGTTAATCTGCACATTCCTTACTAACCCTGGCGAAGCCGGCTCCTCTGTTATTACCTCGGTTAAAAAGGGTGTATATCTCTAATCAGAATGGGCCCAGACTAGTTATGGCCGTGATTCTGAATTTCCCATTTCCGTCGATGGGCAATAAAGGGTCATGCTGCTCAGCCTGTTTTGGAGAAGATTAGGAAATGGTCTTTTTGTTTTGCAAGTCCGGCTCTGGGCCATTCCTGTGCACACAGGCTGTTTGGCATCTGCAGGAGTTTAGGGGGCAGAGACGAGCAGGATGCTCAGGTGGCCAAAAGCAGAGAAGCATGGTCTGGGCTGGGCATTTGGAAGCTTTTTCACTAGCTCCTTTCAGGGTCCCTGTGCTTAGGGGTTGTATAATTTTCAGGGAACGGGAGTTGGGGGCGCTGAGGGAGGTGCAGTGGTTTGTCTCCAGGGTGGCCGTGAGAATCGGTCTGCCTGCTGCATTCCTCGTGCCTGGAATTTGTTGGTAGGCCAGATGAGCCAGGAGCTCAAAACTCTGGTGGTCCAGCTGCCCTCCTTCCCACCCAGAACATACCTGAATCTGCAGCAGGGAGTGGCCCCCAGGAATCCCGGAAAGGAGCTGGGTTTGCCAAGGATCACACTGCCTGATGGGAGCCTTGCTTGCTCGAGCTGCACAATGGGAATGATATTTGCCTTATAAACTTCAGAGACCAGGTGAAGAAAGTTCTGCGAAACACTGCCTGTCACTCAAGTCGGGGCACACTGTCAATCACTGCCAACTTTGTATTTTTTGCATGTGTATGTAGGGGTGTGGTGTGGTGGGGTGAATATACATGTGCGGGTGTCTTTTCTACTTTACCGTTTAAGATAGAATCTGTCACTGAGCCTGGAGGGCATTGATTGGTTATGCTGGCTGGCCAGTGAGCCCCCAGAATCCATGTGTCTCTACCATATCAGCATATTTGGGTTTCCCAGGCTAGCCACAGAAAAGGACAACACAGAAAGGCTCACACACAGCTGAGCGTCTGCTGGTCATGCCTTCTCCAGGGGCAACAGAGAAGGACCTGGGCCAGGACTTTCCTTTCGACAGCAGAACTCCAGTTTGCACACGGCCCTCTCCCGGTGGGTCGCCATATTCAGATGTCTCCTCTTCCTTAAGGGCATTCATCACACTGGATTTGGGACCTGCTCAGCTTCAGAGTAACCTTCTCCTTACTAGTGACATCTCCAGAGACCTCTGTTGCCGTATGAGGCCGCTTGCCAAGGTAGTGGAGTTCAGGACTTTGCCAGTGAGTTTGAAGGAGGGTTGCATTTAATCATAGCAATGGCTGAAGTAGTCATGGAGAGGTCTGGGAGCCTAACCTTTGAGACTTGAGTTTTAGCTTACCTAAGGATCGTGAAAGGAGAGAACTGACTTCTGTAAGCTGTCCTCTGACCTCTACACATGCACCATCCCACACGAATAAATAAATGGAATACGAGTACTTAAGACGTCTCTGGCTTCTGTTTGAAAAGACTTTTTAAGTTATCATTTTATAGGTTAGAATATAAAAACCTTTGATTATGGCCTTCTCTTTCTTCTCTCGGTGTGTGTGGATTTATGTATGTATATATGTTTACGCATGTATGTGTGCATGGGAAGTCAAAGGTCAATGTTGGGTGCTCTTTATCTTGCTTCTATAGACAATCTCTCTTACGGAGACTATAGTTCAGCAATGGAGCTGGATGGGCTGGCCAGCGAGCCCCAGGGATCCTCTTCTCTGCCCCCTCGGCCCTGGAGTTACAGGTGCACACAGCCGTAGCTGGCTGTCCTGCGAGCGCTTGGGGTTGAACTCAGGACCTCGATGCCTGCACAGCAAGCACTTACTGACCGAACCATCGCAGCCCCTCATCCTGGCTGTTCTATACACATTATACACTTTCCAATCGTTTCTCATCCCCACTGCCCTTCATGTCCCCTTCTCCCTCCTGCTGTAGCCGGTTTTAGCTCCCATTTTAAGAGACTCATTTAACAGCACTACACACGTCGGTGGCTCACGGTATGGAAACATTTCCCGTCTTAGTTCTCTCGCCTTCTCTTAGACATTCCACCCAAGAAGCGACTACCGTTAATAAGAGTCCCTTTGATCACGGATTAACACTGTTCTTTCTAGAGCATTCTACACGCGGGGCCATGCAGCAAGTGAGTGCTCTTTACGCCTGTCTCCTTTCACTCTGCCGTGTTTTGGAGACTCGCCCGTGCTGCTGTGCTCAGCCGAGCATGCTGCTTTTTATTGTCGGACAGTATTCTACAGAGTGGACTTTGCACAGGTGTGCATTTCCAGTCACCTGGTGAGGGGCAATCAGTGGCTTCCGGGTGTGAACGCGGCTGGGAAAGCAGCTCCGGTAATGACTGTGCAAGTGTTTATATGTGAACATGTGTCGCATCTGTAACCTTGGCATAGAATCACCGGGTCACGGGCATGACTTCAGCTTTACACGAAACCGTTGCTTTTCCTCCGTAGTCTCGCTGTTTCCGGTTCTCACCGCGGGGTCCTCGCTGGTGTTCAGAGTCACTGTTCTATCGGCCACTGGGAAGCCTGTGCTCGCTCTCATCTCTCGCTACAGTTTTAGTTCTCATTCCTCTGATGAAGAGTCAAAGCCACAGTAATCAAAACAGTGTGGTGTTGGCCGAGAGCTGAATCCACTGGAGAAGCTGAGTCCGGAGCACAGTTACATGGTCAATTGATCTTCGCAGAAGCCACAGAGCGGTTCAACAGAGAAGTCTATGTTAAAAAAAGTATTGGGGCCGCTGGTTGGCCATATGGAAGATAACACTTCATACCGTATATGAAAAATAATTCAAGCTGGGGCAGAGCTCTAGGCATATAAGACAGTACGTACATTATCAAAAGGCTATTTTGGGGGAACTTGGGGACAGTGCTACGTGTGTGCGCACACATGCACATATCATCAGGATGCTTTTGTGAACTTGGAACAGTGGTGCATGTATATATTTTAGCAGAAACAACTGGGATTTATTAAAATATTTCTCACTGAGGAAACGAGAGAGTAAGCCACACACTGCGAGGGAATATTCGCAACACATGGCGTCGGCAAAGGACTGGCTTCCAGGAGCTATAAAAATCTCCTACAAATCAAGAGTTAAAAGGCAGACAACCTAATAAAAATGCACAAGATATCTGAACAGACACTTCATGAAGGAAAACAAGGTGTCCTGGCCCCACCGCCTCCAGTGTTAAGCAGAATGGCGGTTCCAGGCCCAACAAGGGCCAGGCTGCCACCGGTCTCAGGCAGGGCTTAGCAGTTTCTCTGTGGCCCTTCACTTGGATAAGAGCCATGTGCAGCTCTCAGTCTTCATTGGAGAAGTTTCTTCCTGCAGCAGGTGGTGTTGAGTCCAGGAACTCCCACCTGGTCAGAGTGGAGAGACTGTTTATGGAGTGCCCGGCCACAAATGGGGCGTCTGTATCCCACTAAGCCTCAGGGACCATCACAGAAGAGGTGGCAGAAAGACTGAGAGCCCGAGGTTGGGGAAGACCGACATGAAACAGTGTCCCCTGGACATGACAGGACCACTGTACAAAGGAACTCTCAGCAGCTGTGGTTGCCTGAACAAGACCTGTACAAGATAAAGCCAGTCTACATCCGAATGTGTCTCTGTGTGTGTGTGTCTGTGTGTGTGTCTGTGTGTGTATGTGTGTGCGCGCTTCACAAGTTCTCACTTCCTAGGGGAGGGAGGGAGAGTCAGTTTTCTTTAAGCGTGTGGCCTCTGATGGGTTAAAGATCCACCATGCTGTGGACGGCTCTACACCCAGGACTTGGTGAATTATAAAACAAAACAAAACGGAACAGAACAAGAACAACAACAAAAAACCAAGCAGAACAAAACAAAACACTAAGTTGGGAGGCGCTGGTGGATCTGGGAACAGTCAGCAGGAGTAAGGTGGTGACTGTAAGCAAACTACATTGTATGCATGTATGAAATTCTGAAAATACATTAATCAAATTATTATAGTTTTCAAAGACAAAAAAAAAAAAAGAAGTGTTCCAAATCGAGAGTGCAGATGTTTGTCTAGAACCGAACTGAACTGAAGTCAACTGAAGTCCACATGTCAGTTCTAAATGGTCCTGTGAACCAGATTTCAGATCAGAGAAGCCCCAGCTTGCCTAGCTTAGCCCTGGAAACAGAACTCTACCCTTCCTACGCAGCACCACAGCTCCTTCTACCCTCCTCTCACCCCTCCCCCGATTGCACCCACTGCTCACCAGATCCCACCCAGGGCTGTCACGCACAATCCTCTCCACCCCGTGGCCATACCCCAGTGGTGGTGTAGCTGACTGTCTCCGTCTCTTCTTTCTATACAAGGCTGTCTACAAGACTGTTTCTGAGCTAAGGGTGAAGGAAGAAAAGATTTTATGCCCTTCTTTTATTGCAAGCCCTCTGCTGGGTGCTGGCTGGTGTGGAAGTGGTCCTCAGCTTCCAGGCTATAGACGTGCTGTGGTGGAAATGCCTGCGGACGTCGAAGTCACCTCTTTGCCATCTTGTAAACCCCCGGGAAGTGCAGCTGGGAGAGGCCCTGGAGGTTCCAATGGCCCCACATGTCCCGGGTGGATTGGCTCTGAGTTGTAGCTCCTTAAGAAGGTGCTGGCCCTGAGTTCAGGTCTTAGATCCCCTCTCTTCGAGCTGTTCCCATCTCCCACTCACCACCCATTTTCTTGCTCAGCATGCCTGACGTCAAGCATTCTTCAAATAGTTTGACTGTTTGACTAGACGGTGTGATGTGCAGACATATGTAAGATGTCCATCATTGCTCACGGCTTACAAACACCCCACTGCCATATATTTTTGCGTTCATTTTCTCTGGCTCCACGAAAAAACACCACCCATGTTGCTAGGTCTCTCACAGCTCTGATGAATCAAGAGACTGCACTGCCTGGCTGGACCCTCAGCCTAGGCCTTTCTGGACTTTGGTCAAGAGGTTTGAGAATATCTGGGAAGGATCTGCTTCCTTGTGTGTGTGTGTGTGTGTGTGTGTGTGTGTGTGTGTGTGTGTGTGTGGTTGCTGGAAGCCCGGTCCTTGTAGGCACTGAAACTGCCGATTTCCTGGCCATCTTTTCTTTCTGGGCGGTTCACACAGTTTTTGCACACGGGTTTCCCTAGTGTGACTGTGTGTCCGCTTGCCGATGGTGAGGCCCAGGAGCCCTGTGACCTGGGTGCTGTGATCCTGTGCGACCTAACTGTCAAGACACACCATACAGTCATCGAGCAGCGTGGCTGTGCCTCATGGCTGTAGAAGTCTCGGTCTGGTGGGTTTCGGTTGGAGTGGGAGAGAGGCTGTCACGCAAAGGTGTGGATGCAGCTGTGGAGTCATCAGGGGCACTTAAAGAGTCTGCCTGCCATCCTACAAAGACCATCCACCACCTCTTTAAAAGTTTCCCAGACCATCCCAAGGAGACATGGCTCCTCATCCTCCCGGGATTCCATGGCAACACATTCATGTTGTCAACTGGCCGCTCTCAGTTGACATCTAAAAGAGTGGGTGGAGTCTGCCTACAGACTTTCACCTTCTGGACAGTTACGTTTTCTCATCCCAATTCTCAAATTTGGCCACAAAATTCAAAGTCAAGACTTATGCCCACAGGTGTCCACAGTCATATTCTGCTACCCATAATTCATCACTGAGGAGCAGCAAGTGCAAGCAAGATCAGCCACCCCACTCCATCATCCCCCTTCCCTTTCTAAGGCCTCAGTTCCCCCTGAGTCAGTCCCAGTCAGGGTCTGCCAGAAGCAGGACATCTTAGACAATGGAAGAGCCACGGAACCACAAACCGAGATGCCTCTTAGCATGAAAGACAAGGCCAAGGTCAAAGAACCCTGCCTCCTCTACCCCTTTGTCTCACTCTGCCTCCTTCACACTCCCACGAAGCCTGTCTCCCTCTCTTCAAACATTTCTTAATAATCTGTAATTTTGTGGAAGGGATAAAGGATAAGGGGAGCCCAGAAGGTGGCTGGATTTACATATGAATGTTGGGTTTTCATTTTAATTTTGACAAAGTGTAAAGGTTGGTAATAAAAGTGTCGTTAGTGCCTTGCCGTTTCTTTGATGGACTACGGAGCAGATTGCTAAGATATGGAGACGGATCCAGGGGTCACTGGTTTTACCAGGAGCTATCCTTCATCCTGTAACGAAAAAACAAAACACCATGACAAAATTTTTTTTTTTTTAAAAAAGGATAGAAAGAGAAATGACATTATTTTCAAGACATTTACAGCTATTGGGAGCCTTTCCTAAAGGGACTGAACCTGCATCTGGTTTCAGGGCAGGTTCTGCGCTCATCCGGATGAGTGGTGGCGTAGCCAGGTGTCCCCAAGGCCGTATATGTCTGCAGACCTATGTCTTAGGGTTCAACATCAGTTGGAGGCAGAGCAGGGAAGAGGCTCTGCCTGAGGGTGGAGTTTCAGACCTGGCTTCATCAGCAGGTGGCCAGCCTGAGGGGCTAGGAGGGGAGAAACAGGCTGGGCAAGTTCATGAGTCCCTAGAGATGACCTCTGCTGAGCTCACTCCCCTGGGACTTAAAACAGCAGCAGCAGCAGCAGCAGCAGCAGCAGCAGCAGCAGCAGCAGCAGACCATGGGGCTGGGCCTGTCCTTGTCTCCCATCTGCTTCCTGTGGGACCTAAGACAAGCTACATTTCCTCTCTGAATCTTGGTTTCTAAACTGGATGAGATCAGGGCCTTTCAAATTGTGTGCGCCATGAAGACCCAGAGATGCTGTGGTAACCTTGATGGGTGTCTGTGCAGGTGCCACAGGACATGACAGCCATCCCTCATCCTTTCTTAACCAGTGTGGCTCAACTCTTGACTGCCACAGGTAAGATTTCCTTGGAAGAGGGTTTCCACGGAGTGTAAAAGTTATGGAAACAGTGGATGCAAATCTCCAGAAGCTTCTGCCACTGGGACATCCTCCTGTTAACTTGCTAAGTTGATGCTCTCTCTGCACCAGGAGCAGAGCTTCCTGCACAATGCTGGGGAGTGTGTGTATACATGTGAGAGAAACAGGGAGAGAGGAGATAGAGAGAGATGGAGATAGAGAGAGAGAGAGTGTGTGTGTGTTTTACAACTAGAAGACTTTTCTGTTCCTCTTCAGAATATTTCAGAGCTGTTTCAGCTTTGTATCTGATCTCCCAGGACCTTGTTGTAGGTCTCAATGCTTGCCTACGCTGGCTTGGTTTTAGATTGCATGTTTGGTTCGGCTTGGTCTCTGTACTGGAGATTCGCAGGGTGAGTTTCAAATTTAAAAATTCCCTCCTTCTGGTCCTTCTTGAGCACAGGATCTTTTAGGAATCATCCAGTCTAAATTCTTCTTTTCTTAGATAGGTAAACTGTGGCACCAAAGGGAAAATGAGGAGTCTCCAAAGCCACATACTTTAGCACTCCTTGGGTTTTGCTAAGATTTTAGTCTCTCCTTTCACAGACCAGGACTCACGGTGGATATCCTGTTGATGTCCCAATGCAATTCCTTATGTAAAGAAGGAACTCCCTCTGCCACAAAGGGTCACCCTTCAGTTACGTTTGCTGAACTTCACATACTCAGTATCATGTGCATCAGCCTCCTGGAACAGGAAACTCAGACACCCTGCTTTATTTATTTCCTTTATTGATAATACAGGGGACGAGGTGGGGGGGGCACTTCCCTTTGTGCAGGAATGGGATCCGTGCTCCCATCAGTGAAGAGCAGGTGTAGGGTGCCACTTTTGACCACATGGCTTCCTGGCTCAGGTGAGTGCTCCCACCTATCATAGGAAAATGCCAGCATTCCCATGGCACCGAGGGCAGAGTAGGCTTCCCAAGAGACAGCGAGGCCCTACCAATCTGGTGTGTGAGTAGAGGGTACAGTAACTCTGATGAGGGTGCAGAGGGGCTTTGAGCAACAAGAGGAGGGTGCAACAGGATTGGAGGATTGGCACCTATCCTGATGACAGTGGTGTCTCCTGGGAGCTACCACCATTCTCTCTTTTAGAGAATCATAACGCACTGCTGTGTGGACTTCTCCTAGGGACACAAGTAGACATTTTTTACCTCAGGTAGGATACCAGTGATAGATTAAGTGGCGCTTGATGAACCAATGGTTTTACTTATTGTTACGTACAGGAGCATGGGCAGCTTACAGGCAGCTGTACAACTAAAGAAAACATCCATCCCTCCAGGCTTCCAGGAACCACTAACTGCCTATACATATCCTCCTGAATGGGTGGGACCTTCTGAGCACCCATCCCCCTCCCTAGGGACCGTCGATGGGCTCAGTCTTGTGCAGCTCTCCTTCAGTAATCACAGCCTTTGACGGTTCAAGACGGTTAACGGTTATGTCATGTTTGGGGGACAGTGTTCCACAAAAGGCACCCAAGTCTGCCCCACCACAAGTAAGGTCCTCCTCCCAAAGGAGCTATCTCCTTGTAACCCCATGCCAAAGGAGATAGAAGGATTGATGACACCTTACAGATTCGGGCTGTCAAGTGTTGAAAGCACACAGCTTCTTCAGTGTGCCACAAGCTGAGCCCTGGCCTCCGAACATCAAGCTTTTCATTCCTCCTAAAGAGAAGGCCTGCTGGACACACCGGGCAGCTGAGGTAAAAATCGACTCCCTTGCCCTGGGGTGGGACTACTGTTGTCTGCATGTACATATGCAGAGGATCTCAGGCATCTTGGATTTCTTTGTTTGATCCCTCTTTACCTTTGAGAGGTGAAGGACCCCCATAAAGGGTGAAACGTCTGAGGTTGATGAGTCCAGAGTTGTAAGGTGGACCCTGGTGGGGCAGAGGTTTGATACTTCACCTGTGGCGCTTCAGAACCTGGTCTCCTTCAGCTCCACCGTAGCATCTCTGGGTGAGTGGGAGCTGTGCTGGAATTCTGTGCTCCAATAGCTAGTGCCCCCCCCCATTCTGGGGACACAGGACACAGGACAAGCCTTTCATTTTGACCCTTGGGGTCAGATCAACGACCTAGAGAGGCTTCTCAGTGAGTCAGCAGGAAGTAGGAGGACAGGAAGTGCATGCCTGGAGATGCATGCCCGGAGGAGCAAGCTGGTCTGAAGTGGCTTTGCTGGTCAGGGACAGAGAGCAGTGAAGACTTCTTTACTCTGTACTTGGCTTTGAATTATGTCTCTCCCCAGTAATTCCTTGACTTGACAGCTTGGAAAGGAACTCTGGAACACAAATGCCCAGGTTTGGAGGATGTGAGTCCTGACATAGTGGACCCTAGATATAGTTGCTGATATAAGGGCCCAAGCCAGGCTGCATCTTCCAAGCTCTGGCTGATTCGTGGCTGGTGCTTTTGTCAATAGCTGAGGGCCCTAGCAGTCCAGGCTGGGTCTTGAGGCCAACACCAATGTCCTGGGAGAATCGTCCACAGTCGGGGCGCTGGAGCTGCTGCTGCCCACACCTGCTCCTTGGACAGGGCTGGAAGACACCCCCTCCCTGCCCCCATCCCTTCAGTTCTATGTCTGTGGTGGAAAGGGGACCAGTTGTGGCTTCAGGAGGCTGGAGTTCACATGCCTGCTCAGGGAAGGAGTCCTGAAAGCCTGCTTTCTTGATCTGTAGCAGGGCCCAAGCCCACTACAGTGACAGTACGATTTGCTTTCCTTTGTAAATCCTATAGCTTACAGCAACAACATGGTTAGTATTATTCCCTCCCAGTCTTTTCCCAGAGGGAGAAAACATACACATATATGCTCACCTACCCACATACAAGATGCAATGCACATTCAAAAACAGACACATGCACATGTGTACATAAAGACAACCATGGATCTACACACATGCTCGCACCCATGCACCCTCACACACTTGTCTGATCCCCAGGTCAAAACTCTTCCTGCTTTTCTGCAAAGCTGCCCTTCACTCTCTATGGCACCTGTCTGGGTTGCCAGGTGCGTGGAAAGGGTTATGGAGGTGTGGCCAGGGGCTGGGGCAGGGTATGAGGACATCGGTGCTGCTTCTCCTGGTTCTGTGGTCCTGGGAGAGAGCTCCCGATTCAGTTCCTTGTCACCCGTGCGTGCTCTCCCTCATGCATCTATCCGGCTCTCCCCACTTCCATCTAAGGTTACTGCTGAGGTCACAGAAGCAAAGCTGCCTCGACATCCTTTATTGCCTGGACTGGAATGGAGTTCTGGATATCCTGGGGTTATCCCATCCTTTTTCAGTGTTTCTATCCTGGGGCTAGCCTAGCGCTCTCCTGACTGCCTAGCTCACCCTCACGGCCATTGTGCAGGGCTGGTGTCTGTCTGAAGCAACGGGAAGGTTAGGGCTACACAGTCTCTCCGAGAGGCATGCACCTGTATGTGTTTGCTCTCTCCACTGCAAGCAACAATTTCAATATTAATCTTCATTTCCAGGGAAATAATTAGTGCTGTGCGAACTGTGATTCTATCTCTAGTCCTCTCTCTGGCCTGCTAATTTACCCAGTAGAGGAAAGTTCTGGAGTAACTGGAAGGCAGAGCTAGCCAGCCTTGAGCAGACCTGCCATGGAGGGACAGGAGACCACCTCTCCAACAGAGAATTCCAGCAGGACACGGGTCTCCAGCTGGGGAAACTGTACTCCCTGGCACCAGCCCCTCTGAGTGAGACTGGCCCACCTTGCACTTGTGTGTTGACACCCCAGGAAGGAGAAGTTTAGGAAGAATAAGCACGTCTTGGGCCGTGTCTCCTGCAGCTGGGATCTGCAGTGCTCTGCTGAGACTCTCCTCTCTGCTTTTGCTCCCCATTCCCTGGCTCCCCGAGCCTGGAAATCTGATTTTCATCTACTTGCCCCAGACCTCTGTGGGCATGGTTTTCTACTGTGAGCTGTCCATGGGCTTAGTGCTTCCTCATCACATAGGTGAAGAGGCTGAGACTCTGGGAGGATGGCTTTTGCCTCAGAAAGTGGGAAGCCAGAGCTTGTTAAGACTCCCGTGACCCCAATCTCAAGCTCTTAGCCATGACTTTTAATTGGATGTAAGCAAAGGTGGCTTTCAGTGTGATCCCAGTAATGGTGCCCAGGAACTTGGCGGGTGGTGTGGTGGCTGCAGAAACACCAACATGGAGGCCAGAAAAATAGAAGCAGTAGCAACCCCGGGGAAGCCCTCTGACCGGATCAGGCCTCCAGCTCCAGTCGGTGACCGTGCGGGAGTTAAATGACTTCTGCTCTGAGTTCATCTTTCTTGCCTGTAAACAGGATGACAGCGGAGCCTTCGCTGAGTTGCTGTGAACATCAGGTGGATAGACATATAAAGCACATGTGGCTTGGCCTGCCCAGAAGACCCAGTCCAGTGACAGCCACCGGGAGTACAATTCATTCATTCATTCATTCATCTACACTGTCAGTCTCTCTTATGTGCCAGGAGCTTGGAATGGTGACTTCTTACTCCAACACGGCTCTCAGTCTTAGGAAACTGTCTGATGATCAAGTGGACACATTCCATTGACTGTGGTGACAAGCAAACTTTATTTATTGATACCTCGTTTATTAAGGACTTCCACACCAGGGAGGATTTCAGGCAAACATCTGTCCTGCCTCCGGAGATGGTCTATATCCATATGACCCTCCCAACTCCCTTCCCAGTTCCCGAAGGACACATTTTTCATTTTCTCTCGTAAGAGAACTCTTGGAGAAGTGTTCTCAGTAGCTCATCTGAATTGAAGATTTGTTTAGCCAGCTGGTCTCAACGAAGATCCTGCCTCAGCTACTTTTTGTCTCTGCGATACAACACCACAACCAAAGGCAGCTTAGATGAGCGTCTATTTGGGTTTGTAGCTTCCGAGGGAGAGTTCATAACAGCAGCGGAGGAGGCACAGTAGCAGGTGGCTGGAGTGGGAAGCTTCAGACAGCAAGTAACTTCTCCGAGTGCATGGAGCTAGCATTCAGCAGGCTGGCAACTGTGTGAATCACTGCACACCAATGTGTATGGCAGCACTGTTCACAGTAGCCCGAAGTAGGAACAGCCTCAGTATCTGTCCGTGAAGGGATACATGGCGTATCCAGAAAATGGAATACTATGCAGCTCTAAAAAGGAAGGACATTTTCATGAATGCTCAGTCACAGGTTGAACCTTGAAAACACGTTAAGTGAAAAAAGTTTGCTGACAGGAGGAATTCTTCCATGGCTGCATCTCACAAGGTCCTGGGTGTCCTGGAGACAGAGAGCAGGTTGGTGGCTCCCAGGGACTGCAGGAAGGAAACACAGTTAATGTTTACAGGGACTGGGGAACAGAGTGAGAAGATCAAGAAAGTTTTGGAGATGATAGTGGTGCTGGATCCACAGCAATGTCAACCCGCTTGCTTCCTCTGAGTTAGATGTTCAGAGAAGTCTAAAATGGCGACTCTTGTGCTTCCTGGGGCCGTTATATTATAGGAGAACGTTTTAGGGTCAGTTGCAATGATTACAGGTGGCCCAGCCATGTTCGGAGGAAGAGCCCACTCACCAGATGGTGGAAATACGCAGGCGGGGCTGGAAGATGACTCTTGCAAAGTGCTTGCTGTGTAAGAGCGGGGACTTGGGTTCTGATCCCCAGCCTCCCAGTGAGAACAAAAACAGGACACGGTGCGGTGCGTCTAGTATCCTGTGCTCAGAGGAAGAGACGGAGGATCCCAGAGCCTCACTGGCTACCCACTGTGGCCTTTCAATAGGCTCCAGGGTTGGTGGATGACCCTACCTGAAAAGACTGAGGTTGGGAGTGCTAGAGGAAACCACTCAGTATGGACCTCTGGATGGTAGTGCTCATGCGCACACACACAGGCACGCACGCAGACCCAGGGAGGTGTTGAGCCTTAGTAACTGCAGCCTTCGGAGTCATCTTGAGAAGAAATCAAATTTCTCTGGAGCTGTTATGCAAGGACAGCCCAGCGGTTTGGTGGTTTTACTATCCACATACACTGGCTAGGAGGTCTGGGGACAAGCTATCTTTGTGGCTACTAACCCCAGGCTCATGCAAAGTAACACATCAGGGTTTTGAGGTATCTTTTGCTTTTCCATCTGACCTTCCTCTCTTCCTGGTGGACCATGTGTGAGTGTGAGCCCACACACGTGTGAACGCACAGCCAGACGTGCACGTGTACAGCCTCTGCTTAACCTTAGAATATGACCAAGATGGGCTTTCACCTACAAACCTGTCCTTGGCTGACAGGGGTTGCTAGGGAGTCCGAGGCTGCGATCCTGTCTGGCTCACCTGATCTTCGAGGACAGCAGACACTCAGGCAGCCAACAAGATCATCAAGAACTGGAGTGTGACAGTCAGCTTCAAAGTGGGAACGCCGCTCCTTGATCCGGACATGGCCATACCTGCCTGGGCAGAGCCACGGATGTGACCACCCTGAGATTCAAAGGCACTTGGAACAGGACACACACACACACACACACACACACACACACACACACACACTCACTCAGGCAGACTCACACACAATCACACACACACACCAGGCCTGGAGCAAAGCCCTCCTCTTCCTTCCATGGGAAAATAAGAGTCTAGACCCTCCTTTCTCTGTTCTTCACTGACCTAATTGTTCAGATCTGTGCTTTCTTTTGGTCTTTTTTCAAAGAACTCGAAGAATGGTTAATTTCACTTAATGGAATAATTGAATGTCATAATTGTTTTTACATTTCAGCACCAATGTTTGAGTTAAGCTGTGCGTGCTCTCCCTCTCCCCGTCTAGAGCTCTTAATAAGCGGGCTTCTCAAAGGGCCTTTCTATCTCTCTGCATCTCCGAGGCTCCTCCCTGGACTGTCTGGGCCGGCTGCTGGCAGCAGGCTGCTGGTGTGGGGGAGGTGGCGGCTAATGACTGTTTTGGTCTTTGGTTGTCCTGATCTCCCCTCTAATTCATTATTTGTCAGGCATGAGAGGCACCCCCCCAAAAAAAAAAAAGGATGGAGAACAATGCCTCTCATTCTCTTCTGTCCCTCTCTCCATCCCTTCTCTTTCATTTTGGAGAACAGAATGGAACTGGAACCCAGGCCCAAGAAGTCTCGTTTTTACCCCACATGTGACTGAAGCTCATTCATTCTTTCATTCACTCCCGATTGCTTACTGGGAGGTTTCCTGTGTACCCAGACCTGGCCTAGGGGTCAGGTATCTGGCGGGCACAGCATTTGGGTGGAGGTGGAAAGTCAAAACACAAAGCTGGGGGTGGGGGAGAAGTTCAGTCAGTAAAGAGCTTGCAGCACGATCTTGAGGACCTGAGTTGGATCCCCATCACCTACTGTAGAACAAAAGTGAGAAGGGGTGATGCATCCTTGTGGTCCTAGTGCTGGGGAGGCAGACAGGAGGACCCCTGGGCTCACTGGCCAGCCAGCCTAGCCTTGCAGTTCCAGGCCAGTAAGCGACCCTGTTGAAAATACAAGGTGGGCCTTACCAGAAGAGTGACCCCTGGAGTTGACCCCTGACCTCCCCAGGCACAGTCATGTCAAGCTATGTGAGTGTACCCTATCATGCAATCACATAGACACAGACATGTGCACATGTGCACTCACCCCCCCCCACCAGACCATGCAAAGGAGTTATATAAGTGGGTAGATAGCTTTGGGAGGAGGGGAGTTTTGTGGACAGAACAGAATAGGACGTCATGCTCAGTGAGGCTCCGGGGTACAGGAGACAGGACGGAGATAAAGATGGGGCAGAGAACAGAAAAGGACGAGAGAAGTCCTTCTGATGTGGAGCCAGCTGCACAGGACCCTGTAGGTTACAATGTGAAATTTGCACTGGGCCTCAGATGACTCATGGTGGACAAGGAGGTACCAGAAATAGCATCTCAAGAGGGCTATCCTGTCTGTGTGTGGAGAAGGCGAGAGGGATGCAGATAGATTAGTTAGGGAGCTACAGCATCCTCCTTAGGAGGGTCACTGGTGGTGGGGACAGGTGGATTGGATGGTAACAGTGAAAATCAGTTAGGTCCAGAAATACCACGGGCACATATCTGGCAGGCCTTACTCATGAGCTGGATGCATGTCAGGGTGGGAGACAAAGAGAAACACTCTTATATGTTGGCTTGAGTGATCTAGTTACCCATAATTCAGATTGGGGGGACAGGGTGCATTTGTCAGTATGAATCAGGTTACACTCCAGGAACAAATAAGCTCCCTCATCTCATGGTTCCCACGCAGTGCAGGGGGTGAGGCAGAGCTGGCTGTCTTGGAACTGTGCCTTCTGAGGCACGTGGCCTCCGCACCCACTCTGTAGGGAGAAGGATAGTGTGGACTCTGGTCTCAGCAGCCTGAGCAGCCATCACTCTGCCTAACTGTGAGGGAGGGAAGGGGAGTTCAAGAGCTTTGCCTTATGTATGTTAGACTTCGCGTGACTGGCAGGAGAAGCCAATGAGCACACGGCTTGGGCATGGGGGGCACTGGAGTGGATGCAGGGGTGTCACCATCACAGAAGGCCTTTACTTGGTGTCAGGCTCCAGCTCTGCACTTTGAAGACAGGGGTGACAAGGACTTTGTGCTCTGGAGGTTTGTTTAAGACAACATCTACACCCATTTCCACCTTAAGGCCCCCCGCACATCTAGGAAAAGGCCCCTGTGCCCTGGGCTGTCCTCACAACTGTGCCTCCAATCAGCTTCCACAGCCGCCACTAATTCACGCCACACGTGTGCATTGGCAGTGTTCCAGGGACAGGACAGCGTCATGATTTCGAGAGCGCTTGTTAGGGGCCACCTTTTCCTCTGTGTGGCCTTGCTCTCTCCATCTACCTGGGAAGCCATGCGCTCATCAAAGCTCCTGTCCCTGTCAAGCCGTTGCTCACAGCGCGTCGGTCTCTCCACAAAAGCCCATGACGCTTGCCTGACTAGGTCCGCTGTGACCCTCTATAGCAGTTGCGTTCCCGATAGCTCAGCTGGGAACCTGCGATGTCCCCACCAGACCTGGAGCTACACAGGGATGGGTGCTTTATCCACCCAACAAACACTCATCAGAAGAAAGTGCTGTTCTTTGTCATACACAGGTGATGGCTGAATCAGGGTCCCGGTCTCCAGAGCAGATTAGTGGGGGCTCAGTCACCACAGTAGAACCTGCTCTGCCCTGTACAATGATTAGAACTTTCCAGATGGTTTCTAACTGCCTTCCTCATAGCCCTCTCTGTCCCCATTTATTAATAGCACAGGAATCAAAACAACTCAGAGAAGAGTGCTGTGAGATACAATTTGATGTTCACCTACCTGTTTAAAGCAAGGATGGAATCACATTGCCCGTCACCCTTCGTGACTTCTTTCTCTCAGCCTCTTTCCGTCTTACAGTCAACAACAAGGTTCTCGCAGTGACTGGCCACAGGTTAGTTATGTCATGATGGTACCGTGCCTGACCCTGGCCCAAACCCTGGGGTCTCTGACTTTAGACTCTTTCAGAGCCCCTGTTTCTCATCCCCTCCCCTCCCTATCTGTAATCCTTGTCAGGCTCCGAGCAAGTGTTCTGTGGCTACACCGGGCTTCTGTCCATGTAGCCCAGAGAGGGCCACCATCCGTTATGAATGAGCCCATTCCGTGCAATGGTGTGAGAGAGCCTGATGGGAGTCTGGCTCTTGTCATGTGTGCGGAAGCTGCTATGACTGGAAGGGATCATACCGACATTTGACAGGAGGCATCTCTTTTCTCTTTGCCGTGGAAGACTTTGAGCTGCTGATACTGTGACAACATACCAGCAAGAGTGTGACCTCCGCTGGTAAGACCAGAGAGCAATGCGTATGCGCTGGGATTCTCAGACCTACCCGGCTAGCCCTACATCCAGTCTCCTCAGCCGATGCCTCCTGGCTGGGTTCTCCACCTTTCCCCATCTGCAACAGCTGATGCTTCACACTTCTTGCAGATTGCTACTACAGATCTGCCAATCTCACCTGACTGTAAGTTCCTGGAAGATGGGATCGTGTCTTGACCTGGGGTCATGGAACCCAGCGCAGGACTGAACACTAAGAGACAGTGGAAGTGTTTGTGAAATGAATGAATGGATGGACGAATGAAAAGAGTAATCTCCACTCTTCGCCACTCCTTAAAATAAGGAGATGTTTCCCCAGGTTGTCAAGCCAAGACTCGGGAAGCAGATTCTCTCTTAACTAACAGCATCTGGCTTTGCCGTCAGACACGACTCCTACAGGTAGAGGGACCACATGTGGGCATTCGCCAGCACTGCAGAGAAGGACCTCATCCCTGTTTCCACACCAAGTCCCTTATCATAGGGAACAGAAGGTCTGCACTGAGATGTGGTAGACCACAAGAAACAACGTGAGCACTGTACCAACACGACAACAGAAGATGAACATTAAAAATTCAGAACACTATGTATAACATATAGGTGAGGAACCCTATCCTGAAGAAGATATGCCCTGGGAACTGAAGAAAACTCCCAGGTGCTATGTGTGCTTAGGAGAAAATCACATGACCATAGGTCTAAGAAAGCAGGAGCCTAAGCATGGGTCAACAGAATGACACGAAGAGAAGAAAAGTCAGTGTAGGGCTCAGGAAGCAGCTTGAGGGTTGAAGTAGCACATGCCACAATCATCGAAGTGCAAACAGCAGCAAATAATACGGTCAAGATGCTGACTTAATGGCATTGCTTAAAGCAGTCTGCATCCGTGTGGATAGAGAAGGCACAGAGATAGAGGCTCAAGGGAAGGTAACAGCCATCGGGGATGGACCGGCATCATATATTGTGCGATGGATCTGTGCCCCACAGGAACTACCAACCACAGACATCATTAAAGAAAGCCTTCCCTGCAAAGATGGAAAAACTCCATTCCTATCAGAAGGTCACACTGTCTTCCAAAAGTTGATCAAGGGTATTGGACCCTGAGACATGCTCTTTTAATGTATGGAACCCTGAAATTCAATAGATTTCTTCACACAACTGAGTATGAAGAAGAACCAGGCTGTGGAGGTTCTAAACCAGGGAGCAGGATTGTGGGGCTCTGCGTGATCAGAGGACTGAAGGGTTAGATAGAACCCAGGTTGGCTGTGTTTTGGGTACAAATGCAAGACACAGATAATCTGAAATATTCAACAGATTAGTTATTCAAGTCCTGGGAGACTTGGGAAAGAAATGATGCCCTGTTTAGTTAAAATCCAGAGAATCAAATGAGAATGAGGTGGTGGGAGCACTCATATAGCCATCCACGTCTGGAGACAGGAGGCTGAAGATAAAGTTTCACATTGCCCAAGATGGTGGTCACATCTACCGTGGGTCTCGCAAGTAGGTTGAACAAGTGTTGAACCCGGGTTTCTCCCTAAGTATGACATGAAGAATCAGACAAAACATGGAGTGCCTCAGGTAGCACAATGTGCTGAATGCCTTCCTGGCAATGTAAAGGGGAAAAAGGACCTCATCAAAGCCAGGTGGTGAGTCTAAGATGGAGAATCTTCGGAGAGTGCTGGTGTTGAGTGACTGCCTACATGGCCATTGAACCACTGCCAACAAAGCAAAGGAGTAAAGGTCCCAAAATGGGACATAAGTCCTACAAATCCTGCTGATATCGGAAGAATAAATAGCATGTCTACAAACTCAAAGACCGGGGACGTATTCCTACAAAGGGCCAGGTGATAAATATTTAAGACCTTGCAGGCTACATGCCTTTGCTGCTAATTAATTGAGTTTTTAAATGTAAATTGTGTTTAAAGGTCAGGCAGAGCTCAAGTGCGATGCAGAAACGTGGCTGGTAGCAGAACGGGATGGTTCCGGCTTCTGGGTCATCACTTGTTGGCCCTTGAACTGTGCTGTTCTCTTCTCATTTACCATCAAGCCTGTGGGTTCACAGGGTCCAGCCTTTGATGCAAGTCTCCTGTTTTCCCTACTACTGTGTATTAGGAAAGGGTGACGGTGGGGCTTTATTTGAGCCAGTCTTCACGAGTTAAGTCACAGATGCAGCCATTGTAGGAGTAACTCTCAAGGAGACTGGCCAAGATGGTGGGCACGCTAGAGACGGCTGCCCCTTGACAAGGACTGCAGAGCCTTTCACAGATGGCAGATGAGCTTCTAGTCCCCTCTAGGATGTGGCACCTGAGATCTATCGCTTTAGGCAGACCCTTTGCCACTGTGAAGTTTGCTTTCTTATTAAGAAATGGAGAAGCGGTGTGTCTTGCGCGACAACCCCACTGCCAGCTCTAGGTAGACAGTTGTATACTGAAAGCCTTCATTAACGCCCTCATTGCCTAGAGCGAGGTTGCTTCCTGGATGCTGGTTTTTAATGCGTCTATTTAAGATTACAAGCACAAGGCATATACAAGACTGGGGCCCTCACAAGTCCCCCTCCCACTCAGATTTATAGGAAGCTAATGACTGGCTGCTGTGGGAGGGAGAGAGATTTTCTTCAACTGCACATCCACCGGAATGGTGCCCACATTCCTGTAAATAAAGCTTCACTCCTGTGAGTGACCCTAATTAAACACATTTGGTTACCCCCCAAAGACGTTAAAGTTGAAGAGTTACTACTTGGGAAGAGGAAGGGGGTTGATGGGTTTGGGGCTGGAAAGAGTAATAGGGGTACATAGAATCCAAATACATTGTATACTTGCATGTGAATATCACAATGAAAGTCATTATTATTTATTTATAACACAATTATTTATCATTTTATTTTTTAATTTTCATCTTATTATTTATTTAAGATTTTATTATTTATATATAAAATATTATATATATATTTATATAATTAATACATGCTAATAAAAAACTGAACAATAACAACACAAAAATCCACAGAGGTTTCCTATGGAAGCCAGATGTGAGGCAATATCACCTTTCTGGGGTACAGATGGGAGAGGGGTTGATTTGGGGTCTGGGGTGGCCTGAGGAATGGCAGGCAGAGCACTGACATAAGAAGAGTCAAAAATCCATGAGTTAGAGCTAGTCTTGAGTCTTAGTAGGATGCACTGCCTAATAGGCTTAGGTGAGCAGCCATAGGAGATATCTCTAACACAGGAGACAAGAGTGGACATTTTCAAAACAGGAAGCAGTGGGATTTTACTACTGCGCACTGGGGCTGGGGTTGGGGAAGCTCAGGTACAGTGTTCTGGTGCTTGAAGGCAGAGGGAAGTGTGCTGTCAGCTACTCAGACAGGAGGCCGATGGTAGGGCGGTAAGTATCAAAAACCTGGGGTGCTACTTTGGGTCACGGTGGACTATGCCGAACTGAGCTTCGGGTACTGATGGATGAGAGGCCCTGTTGACACCTGTTTACCAAGAATGGACACAGCCATCCCCTCCTTAGCGAAGGAAAGAGACTTGTATCTAGGCCCCTCTTCACCTCAGAGTGAGGAGAATCCAGCTGGGGGGCCAGGAGGGTTCCCACTGTTCATGGGATTGAGACCAGCTTGCTGGAAGAGCAGGTTGGTGAGAGGCAGACTGACTTTCACTTCCTGGGCAAACTCCCCAGACAGCCAGGCCTGGGAATCTGGGCTTGGAACCAAGCCACCCAACACTGAGCACCAACAGGCAGCCAAGAATGTCACTCCACTGGTTCTCAGCCTGCCCCTCTGATCCCTGCCCCGGGGGATGTGGAATGGCATCAATGGAAGGAGAAAAATCAACCAAGCCAGAGAGCAAACCCCACTTCTTATGGCTCCGCAGACAGTCTGCTCACCAGCTTCAGGCCTGTGCTCATCTCTGGTTTTCTAGAAAGACAGAGGGCATTCTGCAGAGGACACAGGAGTCACACAATGGCAGGGTCCAGTACGAATATCTTCATGTTGAGGAGGAGGCTTAGAGAGGCTAAGCTCCTGGTCAAGATCACACAGAAGGGCAGCAGAGGAGAGAGGCTTCTGTTTTCAGCCACGGTGGACTCTTTGGGCCACTCCAGCCGTTAATGAACATGAACTTGTATAACAGGATGATTCTCTTCATCTCTCAATAATGGGAAGATTCAAAGTGCTTAGCTCAGGACAGGGTGGGGGCAGGAGAAGCCGAGCCATACCGGAGCATTCTAAGTCGGATTCTGGGATAAACTGAGATTTGATATTTCTGGATAATTCCCACCGAGCACCCTCCCCCTTTAATTATCCTGTGGTCGCCCTTTCGAAGGTGATTAAAGCTATTCTTCAGTAGATGTGGTTATAGATTGAGTGGGAACCTGGTCTTTTTTGTGGTTTTTATCACGGCAATTAAATCTGGCTGGCTCGTAGAAGCTGTGTGGCAGGAGGGGTTTTACCAAGTGAAATGATTTTCCCCTTCGGGCAATGTTAAATTTAGGAAAAATACAATTAATTATACCAGACAGGTATCTATTATACACTGTGCATGTACCAGAGGCTCTGGGCTGGCTCACTCTGAGAGGCCCCTTGTCCCCACCTGCCGGGTCCCAGGGCCAGGCTTGTCCCTACGGCAGGCTTCCTCCCCTACCCACACCCCTACTCCTTCTGTTTGGAAGCAAAAGGGAAAGAAGCAGTGCTTGCCAGAACTTTCTCCAATTCCTTCAAACATTACTGAGGTGTCTGCGTTGCAAAACTGAAGTGTTCTGACACTGCAGACAAAGGCCATTTCCACTGCCTCTGTCCTTCACTCATTGTGTAACCCTGGAAAAGTTCCCACTTCCCGGCGGCTCCAAAGCGACCTTCATGTATCCACAAAACCAGAGCATTGCGGCTGACTCTTTCCACATCCCACTCTGCTTTTAGCTACAAACATAAACAGAGCCTCAGTGGAAAAGGCTCCCAATTTTTTGTTAAAAGATTTACTTGGCATTTTTACCGTCTGGATTCCCAGATTCTCCCCTTCCTTCCTCCCCCTCTTCTTTCTTTCCTTCCTTCCTTCCTTTCTTCCTTTTGATGCATATCTGTGCACCATATATGTGTCTGGTTCTGGAGAAGGCAAGAATAGGGCATTGGATCCTCTGGAAATGGAGCTATAGACAGTTGTGTGTGGCCATGTGGGTGCTGGGAATCAAACCTGGAACCTCTGGAAGAGCAACCAGTGCTCTGAACCATTGAGCCATCCCTCCAGTCCCCTCAGGCGTATACTTGCTGTGCCACTCTTTCCTTCTTTGCTGGAAGCTTCCCTAGGTCTAAGAACTACTGGAGAATTAGGATTCCCAACCGTTAGTCTTATTATGTTTGTGTGTACATGTTCATGTGTGTGCAGGCACACATGTGTGCAGTTATATATGGAGGCCAGAAGACGACCTCTGTTGTTATTCCTTGGTCTCCACCTACATTATTTTTATTTATTTATTTATTTTATTATTATTATTATTATTATTATTATTATTATTATTCTACAGTCTTTCATTGGCTCAGGACTTGCCAAGTAGTCTAGACTGGTTAGTCAGCCTGTCCCAGGATTCCTCTCTTCTCTGTCTCCCCAGCACCAAGATAAACCACCTTTTACCTGGGTTCTGGGAATTGAATCCAGGTTCTCACTGAACCCTACATCCCACCCCTGGGTCCCCAGTGGGAATAGAAAGTCTTTGCTGATAAATAGGTGTCTGTTCCAACACGTCGGTGATTTGGAGTCCTTCCCTGGAAGCCAGTTCAGAGTCAGGCTTGTCCATCACCATGCGCGCGATGCAGACACATTTGTACTCAATGTGCTCTGGACAGGTCCATCCACTGGTGGGGAGACAAGCCAGCTGGCTTTGATGCTGCCCAGAGAACTTGAGCCTCTTTGTCTGGTTCTGGCCCCTTTCTCCACAGAGCATCTTTCTGTGTTGTAGTTTCCCCTTCCTGAAGAGTGGGGGACAGGTTTACCTGCCAGCTGTCTCATGAGGGTGTTGTGAGGATTAATGAGATAATATTTTTTAAGTACTCGGAGATCTTCTGATGAAAGAGGCTATAAAAGTACAAAGTGTCACTATTATCGTAATTAATGGCATTTCTGGGGCTTTCAAAGTGCACCTTGGTTAGACAGAAGCAGGCAAGATCCCTGCTTAGGAGTTGGCTAAATGTTGAGAAAACCAAGAAGCTGTATGTGGCCAGGAGGGTACAGGGAAGGTAGCTCTGGGTGCAGCAGGGAGCTTTGGGTACAGCAGGGAGCACTGGGTACAGCAGGGAGCTTTGGGTACAGCAGGGAGCACTGGGTGCAGCAGGGAGCACTGGGTACAGCAGGGAGCTTTGGGTACAGCAGGGAGCTTTGGGTACAGCAGGGAGCTTTGGGTACAGCAGGGAGCTTTGGGTACAGCAGGGAGCACTGGATGCAGCAGGGAGCACTGGGTACAGCAGGGAGCTTTGAGTGCAGCAGGGAGCACTGGGTGCAGCAGGGAGCACTGGGTGCAGCAGGGAGCATGTGTGAAGAGGTGGGTCCCAAGGAGTGCCAGTGAGACATCTATCCACACCAGAACATGCCAGATGTCAGCCAACTTTCTGTCCTTTTGGGTAGGGAGGCCTAACAGAGGCAAGCTCATGACCTGAGCTCAACCTGGACCCAGAAGTGAATCATGGCCTGGAAGCAGATTGTACCAAGTGGTAGCTCTTTTCCCAGCTTGGGCTTGCATACCAAGACCCCCGTCCCACCTACCCTAACCCACATCCACATGCCAGTCCCTCTGCCGGGTGCCAGGGGTCAAATCCTTACAGATACAGTCCCCTTGACCGAAAGCAGAGTCTGGTGGGGAAGATAGGTCTGTCCACTGCATGGTAGTGCCAGGGGTGGAGGCACAATGGGAGCCCAGGAAAGGAGAAAGCTCCACAATGTGAAGAGAAAAAGAAAGAGAAAGGAGAAAAAGTACATGGAGGGAGATGCAGGGAGGGAGAATGAGAGAGAAACACAGCAGAGACAGAGAGAGAGAGAGAGAGAGAGAGAGAGAGAGAGAGAGAGAGAGAGAGAGAGAAAGAGAGAGAACAAGAGACAGCAAGAGAGTGTGCGTTTGAGAGACAGTGACAGCAAGAGACAATGAGAGTATGTGTGTGAGAGGGAGACAGAGAGAGACAGAGAGAGGTGGGGAGAGAAGAGAGAAGATAGGATCCCGCAGTGGGAAGAGGCCAGGCGAGGCAAGGCAACACACACTTGCTTGGTTCAGGGTAACTGGAAACAGATGTCAGATGTGTGTACAAGAGGGGGACAGATAAGATCACCAGCTTATGGAGGTGGGCAGGGCCTGCCTGCATAGAGACAGTCAGACCTGAGCTAGTGACCACCAGCAGAGGGTGACCAGGGACACCAGGGAAGCTGCATCTGTAGGGCCAGTCCTGATGACTGGGAAGGAGTACTTTACTACAGGGGTGGATGGGGAGGGATGCTTTGCTACAGGGGTGGATGGGGAGGGGTGCTTTGCTACAGGGGTGGAGGGGGAGGGGTGCTTTGCTACAGGGGTGGAGGGGGAGGGGTGCTTTACTACAAGGGTGTGTGGAGAGGGGTGCTACAGGGGTGGAGGGAGAGGGCGCTTTCCTAAGGGTCTGAACATTGTCTACAGGAGTTGTCTACAGTGTAACTAGACACTGGAGTCTTTCAGGAAAGCCACTGGGTGGGTCTGTATTTGGGAAATGAACACTAAGGACAGTGTCAGCCACGGGATCTGTGAGACACAGTGCCAAATAACAACACTGGGTTCTTCACAATTAAGAAATAAAGAGAGCAATGTCAAGCCAGAGAGCTGGCTTAGCATCTAAGAGCACGTATCTAAGAGCACATGCTACTCTTGCAGAGGACCAGAGTTCATTTCCCAGTCCCAATGTCAGGTGGCTCACAACTGCCTCTAACTCCAGTCCCCAGGGATCTGACATCCTGGGACCCAAGGACACAGGCATTCATATGCACACATCCACCACAGGTGTACACTAATACACATACTTAAAATTACAAAAGTACATTTTTAAAAAGAGAGAGAATGGTGTTAGCATCGAACCCAAGGATCTCCCAGATATGGGTCTGTGTTTAACCCATGGAATCCCCATGTGGCCACCCCTGATCAGCACACTGAAGCACCCAGTGTCAAACATGGAGTCTGTGGCGCTTTGGTGAAGGCACCAGGTAGACTATACTGGCCATTTCTAGTATTTACATTTCAATGCCACCAGCATCCTGCCTTTTTCCTTTGCACAGAGCCCATTCTGACTGTGGGGGGGGGGAGCATCGGGCAATAACCCGGAGGCAGGGTGACCCTCCATTGTATGCTGGGCAGAAGGCACCAGAGTTCTCTGTGCCATGGAGTTGCTATGTGAGCAGCTGCTGGGCAGGTGCTTTTCTGTGCAGGATGAATTGGTTGACATCCAAGAACTGGTTTATTTGTTAGTATGTCAGTGTGGAGCTGACACCTTGGACCAGTGTGAAGGACAACAGAGAGAGCTCGACAAAACATACACGCCTCTCTGGGAGGAAAGTTTGAACGGAACAAATAATTATCCATGTGCCAATTCAGTGTCTTCCACATCAACATTGACAGCTTCTCTCCTAGGTCCTTGGACATGTGAGCCAGCAAGGATCCTGCTGTCACTGTGACACCTCCATTTTACCAAAAATGACTGTCAAGCTACCAATCATGAACAATTTAAGCAATCAGAAATGTCACTGTTTTCTGTATTTGATTATCGTCCCCTTTATCTACAGGATGTATTTTCCTTCAGCAAACAGAACCCTGCTTCGCGACTTTCTGACAATTCTTCCCCCTCCGAACCTGCCGACTACTGCTCTCTTTATAAGATCTGGCACCTGTTGATTCTGAGTTTTCTACCAGGAAGGCGTTAAGAAAGGGTGAACTCTCAGAGGGGAAGCCGCTAGTGTACTGGGCTGCTTTAGAAAGTGACGTGTGTAACCATATTGTTTAGCTGTGGTGTTACTGTGGGGTACAGTCTTGGCGTTGGTTCCTAACGCTCCGTTTCTTGTATCTTGGACCTAGGTGCTGAGTCTTTTCCTTTTGTGCTAAGTACATCATGATAGTATCTCACTTACCCTTACGTGTGTGTGTGCGTGTGTGTGTGTGTGCATGTGTGCGTGCGTGTATGTGTGTGTGTATGTGTATGTGTGTGTATGTGTGCGTGTGTGTGTGTTTGTGTGTGTGTGTGTGTATGTGCGTGTGTTTGCATGTGGAGGCCAGAGAGTGTCATTTCTCAAGACAGGTTCACATTTTATTTTGAGGCGGGATCCCTCACCCTGGAGCTCTCTGAATAGGCCTGGCCAGATGGCTAGTGAGCCCCAGGGGTCCACCTATCTATACATTTCTAGCACTGGGATTGCAAGCATGAGCTATCTTGCTTGCGTTTTCATCCTTAATCATGGGAGATAATTGGACAGTGTTATTAGATTTTTATCATATTCTTAGTCGTTCACATGAGCGTGCATGTGTTCATGACCGTGTACGTATGTTTATGAATATGTGCGTCTCTGTACATGCATGTGTGTATGAACATGTGCGTACATGTGTCTGTCTACACACTAAGGACCAAAATGATTTTCCCTCAAATCATTAGGGTGACAGACCGTTCACAGGTGACGAGTACAAGCATTTGCTGTGGTCGTAAGCTTGCTGTCAGGAAAATGCTATTTTGACAGCATTTATCAGGTGTCCAGTCCTGGGACCCCTCTAAGCTCTTGTCTCTGCATGGTCAAATTAGGACAACAGTGTCTTCCATGTGGAGCAGAGAGGATGCCTGCACATACGGATGCTGGTCTCACTGTGTTACAGCCCTTAACGGAACAATTGCAGATATTTCTAATCTGTGTGTACCAGCATCATCAGCCTTTGTCTTCTCCAGAATTATTTTAGAAAAATAATCACCCAGACAGTATTATCAATACCTCCTGGGGTTCCTGCCCTAAGCTTCTCCCTCCCATACCTCTCCCTGCCTCTCTCTCCCCTATTCCTCCCTCCCCTTCCTCTCCCTCCCTGTCTCTCTCTCCCATGGCTCTCCCCCCTCCTCTCCCTCCCTTGCCTCTCCCTCCCTTCCTCAGCTTCCTCTGTCTCTCCCCACCTTGCCTCTCCCTCCCTTGCCTCTCCCCTAACTCTCCTTCTCCAGTCCTTTGACTCCAAACCCATCATGTTTGGGGCATGTCTGGGGCATCCTTCAGCATCTAGAGCAGCGACACTGTCAGCCCAGGGACAGTGGGATCAGCGACAGGCTCAATGCCCCCACTGTCCTATTGTTCCCTTGGTGCCACCAGGGAGGACATGTCAGGTCAGCCGTATGACCGTGTCTTTAAACCCTGGTGACCCTCTGTACTAGACTTGTCAAAACACATCAGTCTCCCAATTCTTTTCATTTTTCCTTAGAGGAGGAATTTGCTAAGATGGCATTCTATTTTCAGGTGGTATCAAGGTGACAAGATCTAGATCACCTAGGAGACAAACCTCTGAGTATGTCTGTGAGGGAGTTTTTACACTGGGTTAGTTAAGGAAGGAAGACTCCCCCTAACTGTGGTTGGCATGGTATTGTGGGCTGGGGTCCTAGACTGAACATAAAGGAGAAAGCAAGCTGGGCCTGCCTTCACTGTTGATATGATGTGACCAGCTGAATCTGCCTTCTCTGTGATACAATGTAACCAGCTGCCTTACACTCCTGCTACCCTGACTTCCCTGCCTTAGAGGACTGTAACCTTGAACTGCAAGCCAGAATAAACATCTCCTTTCTCAATTTGCTTTCGTTAGGAATTTTATTACAGTAACTAGAAAAGTAACTACGGCAGAGTGTAGATGATAGCCTGCCAATCACCTTCTGACAGAACTAGCTTTCCAGTTACACTCTGAGCAAAGCAATGTCTACACTTTCTTTTAATGAAAGAAAGTTCTCTAGCAACAGAGAACTCACTGAAATTAGCGCGAGGAATACTCAGGCAGGAGAATAAGCCCTGATGTTCTACATATATATTTAAACATGGGCACCGTCCCGTCCAAAGTGGGAGAATCCCAACTCATAGCCCCGGGCCTCAGTTTTCTTCTTTGTGAGTGGTGTTGGAAGTTTCTAGCTCATTGGGCCACTGGAAGCATATGACATCTGAAGGATTCAGGGTTTGCCTAGTTCTGCTTGCTCTTATTCACTCTCCTATACAGCCCCTCCCGGTTAGAATACCAGAGCTAAAGAATATTCCAGATGTCACCTTGTGATTTATAGATGGGGACCCCAGGCCGAGTCAGTCCAATGCTTGGGGAGACCTCCTAGTGAGAGACAGGCAGTACTGGAGTCACATTCCAGCTCTCTCCCTCGACTGTCTCCAGCACCTATGTGGGGCTGATGGGTCCTTCCTCTTTTTTTTTTTAATTTTATTTTTTCCAGCTTAAGATGTTTCTGATTCTAAACTGGACAATAAATTAGAGGGGAAAAAAAAAAAAGAAAGAAAAGAGAAAGCACATTTGACCCAAAGTGGTTATTCAGAAAATGTTTGTGGGATGAATGGAATTCTTTCCAGCTGGAGACCCAGATGCAGTTCCAGTCCTAACACTGACGCCGAGAAGTGCTGATCCAGGCATGTGTTGGCGATTAGCAGGTCCTACCTTCACCCTCCTTACTAATGGCTGGGGCTAGGTTAGGCTATTTTTGGCAGCCAAGACAAGCCAAGTCAAAGATACAGCATGACGGGGCGGGGGGGGGGGGCGGTGGAGTGTAGTGGGGTTGATCTCTGGCCTTGACCTGGTCCAAAACAAAGATCATCCCATAAGATCTGTAAAGCCAGAGCTTAGTCCTCAGCTCTGCCTTGCTCAGTAATTATATTGCCAACTCGAATAGCAAGACTTGCTGTGGAAATAGTTAAAAGGCTGGCCGGCCAAGTCCGTGAGGCTATAGTAGGTTAGGGCATCAGGACAGCAAATCTAACCAAGACAGAGACTCATTAAACAGGGGAAGGATACATTTCTGTACTTATTAAAAATAAACAGATCAAACCCCCAAACAAGGACAGGAAAATTGGATGGGGGTGCTGCAGCTTAATGGGTTTAATATGGAAAAGACTTAGAGATTATTAGTTGACTATGGGATTGGTCCTATTCAATATTGGGATGTGCCTGATAAAACAGAAATGAAATAAGATGTGAAGTTTGGTTGTTTTCGGAGGAAATGTGCATTTAATGAGGAAGAAGAAATTGAGTAATTTTCTGTTTTTGCAATAAAATTACGTGGGTATCAGAAACTCCTGATCTGATGGAAGGAGAGAGAGGCAGCTGCTCTCTTTAGTATATTTTTTCCTGCTGCCCAGGAAAAAAAAAAAAAGATCCGATGAGCCCAGATGGGAGACCCTCTACAAGGCGTCTGTGCAGTAGGCCTCAGAGTGCCAAGGCTATCAAAAGTAGGGAGAGAGAGACAAGAGGACACTGGAGAGGCAGATAACGAAGTACAGCCTCAACCCTTGGCAGCATACCATGCTGACTGTAAGGGAATCGGGTTAATATCTACAAGATTCTCTTCACAATATTTTTTATTTTAAATCAAGATTATTCCAAACTAAGAAATTCATTTCCGAGCTATATCAGGGCTGGGGAGATGGCTCAGTGGATCCCCTGGCTGCGTAAGCCTGGTGACCCGAGTTCCGTCCTTGGGACTCACATAAAGATGAGAGAGGACTCAGGTCACATACTTGTCCGCTACCCTGCATGCACTCTGTGCGGCATGTGTGCCTCCCAACCCCACGCAGCACGCACAAATAGCAATTGGAATAAAACTGAAGATCAAAGGTACATGTTATCAGACTCATGATAACGAGTCTCTACCTTCACGGTACACACTTCATGCTTCACTATTGGGGTTTCTTCGCTTGCTTCGGCCTCCCTCGAGTTTGAAAGTTGCAGGGCTTCTAGTAATCTGGTAACTTGGGATGTTAAAAGACTACACTTCCTTTTTTGCCAAGGTGCCAGGAAACTCCAGCTCTGCTGGCTTAGCCTCAAAGCAACTGACCACCCAGATAGGCTCTCCTGATGACTTCCTACCTCTTTTTAATCTCTGTCATCCTCTTTCTTCTCTACTGGCTAAACTCCTCAATGGTATATTCTCAAAGGAGTAGAGGCCAGGCAGGAAAGATGGACAGGAAAAGGGGGAGGGGAGGGAAGGGGAAGGAAGAGACAAGGAATGAATAAATGGCAGAGAGGAACCCCACATTCTGTGATGAGGACCACATCTTGGTTACCATGGAGATGGCCAGCTTCCAGGGCATAGCATGGTATGTCATCTCATGATGGCAGCATGCTGACTATGGAGCTGACTATAGAGGTCTGTTTGTTCATGCACAGATTAGAGTCAACACTTGAGTGTGGAGGTCACGGGGAAAATGACCTTCTGAAGACAAAGCAGCATGTCCATGGCAGCTAACAGACTCAGCGTGCACCCTGTCCTGTTGCCTCTCTCTACCTTTGTCTCTTGGTACTGGAGTCTAAGACCCTTTAGCACCTGCCCCAGGCCTGCACTCAAGTGTAGCTGTTAGTCCTGCGTCACTCAGCAATGGAGAGATGGAGGGATCTTCCGAGGTACAAACCCTGCCAGACCTCAGCAGAGGGAACCACTATCATGGCAAGCACCATACTGGACAGTGGAACCCTGAGCGTCTCCTCTCAGGGGTGTTTATTGATCCCTAAGCTCCTCAAGTGTTCTATTGACAGCATGTGCGGATCATTAGCCATCAAACATCTTTGACATAAAGCCAGCACCTGCAGAGGATACAAATGCCAAGGCCTAGGAAGCCCCTCCCCCGACAATGCACAAACCAACCATTTTAAACAAAGTCGGAAATAAACTTCTGCAATACTCAAGTTCTAACTCATCACTCTTCTCGGTCCCTCCAGCACCTGAACCAACACCATTCAGTCCTCAGCGCAGGCATGCAACTTTACCCCTTCCTGCAAAGTAATAGCGGTTCTAGGAAATACCCCTTTACCCTTTTCTGGAACTTTCTATTCAATCATTTGGTCCTCGCTGTGACCTGCTGAGAAGTGTTTGTTGCTTCTGCTCTAGAGATTAGAAGTAGTCAGGTCACATAGCCAGCTAGCTGCTGCCTCGGATATGGAGCACACAGACTTGGTCTCCAGCCCCTAGCTCTACCTGTGTTTCTCCTTACACCATCTCTTCTCTGCCTGAAAAGCTCTACCTCTAGCATCAACATGCCATGGAGTGTCCTTCTTAGATTTCCAGGGGGGTGGTTACATACACAAGGAAAGCCTCCCCACCTCTGTTTTCCTGAAAAGCTTTGGGGTCTGTGACCCCTAAATGAGTAGGGTAGGAGGCAGCTTAAGAACATGAACCTATGTTCTTGAGGGGACCTCAAATCCTGCAGCAGACTGAGACCTTTGGCGGGTTGTGTGTCTCCTCTGTGTCTCTTTCTGACACGTGAAAGGAATGTCAGGAATATGAACTGGCTTTTTTGTTTACTGTGTCTTTGCCTTCCTGAGTGCTTTCCCGTGTTGTTTTTATTGCCTTTGTATTTTTCCCTGCGTTATTTACTATTGCCTTTTTTTTCCCTTCCTGTGTTGCTTTTGATCTTTGATGTGTTCAGAATATAAAATTCTTGGCTCATAATAGGGTCTCTGTGGTAGCTCTCTTTGTCATTTATTCACTCAATCAATCTCTTTAAATATAATCTAAACACGTGATTTCTCTCATTGATTTTCTATTAATTACTTCCTAATTAATTAACTAATTAATTCAGTTTAGTTATTTTATTTTTACTTATTTTTATTCATTTATTTTGGTTTATTATTATTTTATTTTTGTTATTTAATTTTAATTTTATTTACTTATACTTATTTTATTTTTACGATTATTTTATTAGGCCATCAAAAGTTTATCCTATGAGATAGTCTTTTGCGATAATCCGAAAAGCCTATTGTTAATAAATATTTTAAATACTTATTTATTAAAAAGCAAATTGCTTCTCTATGAAAGCATAGGGACCTGAGTTGATACCCAGGACCCACTTCAAAGCCAGCCAGGTACTGTGCACCGAAAGCCCAGTGCTGGGAAGTGGAGACAGCAGCCTCCCTGGGGCTTACTGGTCAGCCACTCTGGCTGAAATGGCATCTCTGAGTTCTGCAAGAGCCTCTGCCTAAATAATAATAATAATAATAATAATAATAATAATAATAATAATAATAATAATAATGTGGGAAACAACAGAGGGAGACACAGAACGTTGACCTCTGGCTTCTGTATGTGTCCGCATAGGTGAGAGCGTGCGCGCGCATGCATGCACGCGAGCAACACACACACACACACACACACACACACACACACACACACACGCGCACACACAGCACACATACAAATAAATAAGAATTTCAAAATGAGAAAAAGATGGTGACCTTCTAACGAGTAAGGAGGCGCTTTTCTGGGATCCAGCCATTTACAAAGTACTAGACTTGGGACCGGCACAGATAGAGCATGTGACTGGGGACTCAACATGTGAGCTGGTGGGGGAGAGAGGCAGGCATCTGGAATGGGAGAGACAGGGCAGTTGGGGCTGGACAACAGCCTCAGGCCTTGCATGGGTCTGTGTTTTCCCATTGCTTATTGGTGGGTACCCTTGAGCAGGGTGCTCACCTGCTGCTGTCCCGAGAGCTGTGCATCTTACTTGGTTCTGATCCAAACACATCAGCTCTGATCAGGACCACTGTGGCTGTCTCAGGAAGGCTCAACTCTCTGGCCTTGTGGAGCTGCAGAGTCTCAACTCTGTGACTTACTTCAGCCTCTGAGGATGGATTCTCTCTCCTCTTGCACAAACTTGAACCTGAGCTGATGAAACATTTGCTGCTATGAAGGCTACTTTCTTCCTGAGGTCCAAGAGCCTGCCTGGGAATAGCCCGACACTCGGGAAATGGGACTAGGCTTGATAAAGGGATGCAGGCCCTGGTGGCACTCTGGAATACCCTACACTAAACTCACCTGCATGCTTCCCAGGGGCCATGATGCTCTTTTAAGCCCAGGCTGCTCATGGTTGGGATTTAATATTTTGGCCAACTGCAAGCCAGAGAACTCCATTCATTCTTTAATATATTATTTAAGGTCTCGACTCATTTGGTATGTGTTTATTGCATTTCATTCTCTGCTGAAAACTGGGCTAGGTAGCAAAGGAGAAAAGTAAGAGGCTGGCCACAGTGGAGCTGGGAAACTGAATGCTGTGATAATTGATCTCCACTGTCGACCTGACCTGATTTAGAATCACCCGGGAGACACACCTTTTGGCCTGTCTGTAAGAATGTTTTCAGAGAGCGGTTTAACCAAGAAGAGAAGACCCACTCTGACTGTGGGCAGCATCATCCCATGTGCTGGGGCTGGGCTGAACACAGAGACAGTGGACTGCACACTGGGTTTCATCCGCTTTCTGACTGCAGAGGCCATGTGACCAGCTGACGCACTCTCCCGCCACCACGGGCTGTTCCCCCCCAAACTGTGAGTCAGAATAGATCCTTTCTTTCCTCAAACTGCCCTTGTCAGGCATTTTGTTATAGCTACAATGACAATAACAACCAAACAGCACAAACAGCGACTGTCTTGAGTGTTGTGGGGACATTTCTCTTTTATGCCTAAGGTCTCTATGTACGTGTCCAGGAGGAATTCCCAATCTCTCTTCTCTAACCTCTCCATACCAGGAATTCGTGTCTTTCCGTATCCTTGAAGAGGGCGGGTACCTCTGTGAGCCTCTCCCCTGTGATGTGAATAGTCTCATATCAGCATCTTAAGCTCCTTGTCTTTAGTGGTCACAAAGACAGGTGAGAAGGAATGGGGTTCCCTGAAGGTGGCTGCGGTAGTGGCCCAGCCAGATAATTTCACTGCCAAACAAGCTGTAGTAAGCAGAACCTACTTCCAGGGGAAAGCCTGAGATGGAGTCACTGCCCAGTAGGTTCACTTGACTAGAGTCAGGGGGGAAGGGACCACTGGTATCCTTTGCTGCCGGAAGGCAAGCTGGGAAGCGGGGATGACAATGGAAGGCTTTGGGGCTACACACATTGTGATGGACAGGGAAGCTCCCCTTCCCCAGCATGGCTAGAGGGAGCGATAGCAAGAAGTCAGGGTGCACTGGAGGAGGCTCAGGAGTTGGACCACGTACAGAAACATGTCAGTTTTTCAATTCTTCTATCTTGGAACCCTTAGGAGGTCTTGGCTTTGCAAAACAACATATTACCTCGGAATCTGAGTCTCTGAAATCCTGGCAGGGGGGCCCGTCCAGCCGGCACTGTTGCCATATGTGTTTAGAATCCCATGCACAATAATTAATTTCCATTCTGTAAAAAAATGAATAATTAATACCGCATCCCACGTCCATTGATCCAAACAGGAGTTGACACATATTAAGAGGCACACGCTGCTGAGCAAACTTTTTAAACGAAGCCGTTTGATTAACAAAGCAACTTTTAAAAATCCCCTATCTTCCAGACAATGGGAATTGAACAGAGTCCAACAATGAGGGCAAGCCAAGCAGGGGGGCGTCCAATCACGACGGGGAAAGATGGGGGATCGAGGAGACTGTGCTTCTCTGAAGCTGCTGGTGGGGGAGCTGGATAGGAAGGTGACCGATGCTCCAGGGGAGGAAGAAGAGAACGAGATGACAGCCTTGAGGAATTTCAGAGCTGAACGCTGCTCTGCTTTGAGTTTTCATTTGTGCTTAGAGAAATATGGGCGATCACAACAGTAAAATGGGAGACGTCGAGAAACCTATTTCAAAAGACCGTCCTCAACAGATGCTAGCTTGTGGGCGCCACAGAGTCCGGATTACTTTGTTGTTGTCCCTGTCTCATTGGAAGTTTCTGCTAATAAGTCAGTTGATGTGTTGACTGCGTGATACCAAGGCAAAGCGCTCACACATTTCAGATGTACCAGGGACGTGATGACGAGCTAACGGATCCTTTTTGATCAGTGTCACCGTGAAGTATGTTATGATTTGGAATTGTTCTCGTTGGCGAGATTACTGCTAGTTATTGATGGCAATGATTTCCATCTATTCAGAAGACCCTGGGCTGGGATCCTGGGAATTTAAAATGTACCTAGAGAAGAGATTGTTGTGGCTGCTCTGCCTCTCCAGATGATGAGTCAGGGGAGGGGGTGGAGACAAGAAGGTGACTCAACCCCCAGACCCAGTGAGGATGGCTGAGATAGTAACATGAGCCTGGGTCTGCGACCCCAAGTCTGTACATGTTTCAGGGAGAAACTCTTTATTTTTCAGGAAGATTGGCCCGGGTTCTAGGAGAAGAACACCGACCACGTTAGAACCAGAGTGATAGGCTGTGGAGTTAGAATTTCTTTGGGATCCTGAAAGTTCCATAGCTATAGCACATTGGCTTTTGCAAAGCCCTAGGCAGGCAGTGTGGAAATCAGAAGGATAGCGTGGGTTTGGCTTCTTAAACTGAAGTGTGGGTCTTAGAACGAGGGAGGAAGTGGATGCATGTGCCTGGAGCGTGTCAGGTGTCTCCTGGGTTGCTCTTGGCTCTGTGCAGGAGCAGGATAGATTTCCCAAAAGGCGTGGGAAAAGACCCATAGAAGTGAGAAAGGTACTTGAACTCATTATATGTGGACAGTTAAAGGAGCCCTTTGGTTGGCTAAAGATAAATCTCTGGAAGCTAAGAGCATGCAGTCTGCTACTCGAAGGGTCTTACTTTGTGTTTTTCTGAAAACAGAGGAGGGATTCTTGGATAGTAACCCTTGAGGTGAAGCTTTGACTAAAGGAGAAAGCGTAACATCAGAGGGTTGTAAGAGCATCTCTTCAGGTACAGAAAGCTGGTGGGGAAGGTGGAGGGTTAAAGGGCTTATATTAAACGGGAGATAGAGACAAAGAAGGAGACGGGGGGGGGGGGGGGAGGTAGGGAGGGAAAAGCAGGGTGCCAGGGATGCATAAATGGCCAGAGGGTGTCTGGCGCATCCCAGGCTGGGCTCAGATGCATAGAAAAGGTGGCCGTGGGGACTGACGGGGTAAGTGCAATGCTGAGCGCGAGGTGTCCTGTGGGATGCCAGAAAGCGCTCAGGAAACTTCGGTTCTGATGCTGCCAGCACATGTGTGTGCATGTCAGGGTTAAACTGTGCTCTTTTCTTACTGATTTCCAGGTCCAAAGTGTCTGAAAGAGGAGGTTCACTGTGTAAGGTGAGTGTGCTGCACCTCACAGTGTGGCCATGTGGACTCAATTAGACGGCCCACAAACAGTGTATTGATTTTTTTCTTTTTTTTTTAAGGAAAAGAACAACACAGAAGCCACAGTGTTGATAGAGCCTGACAGCCCCAGAGCAGGACTCTACCTGATTAAACATGTTAATATTCTCCATGCAACAAATATGAACGAGGTATTACACAAGGCAATGCTCTGCATTGTGACCAGTGTCCTACAGGATGCTGACTTACTTCTAGAAGTCTGGGTCTGAGGTACACAGTGAGTGGAAAATGATATTCGCCAGAGCAGCACAATGTCTTAGACAAATTTTAAAATGAAACAAAGCAATACAAAAAAAGCCTGCATGGGTTTGGAGGGTTCGCGGGGCGGGAGTTGCAGGAGGCCGTCTAATTCCCAAATGAAAATCACTCTCTGAACCACGGCTGGTGTATGCTGTTGGGCAATAAGAAAGGAGAAAAAGAAAGCTCCGGTAATGACCTTAGGAAAAGTCCCGAGTTCTCTAGGACTTTTTCTCTCCAGAAATATGAACCTGAACTTGGAAGTGCCAAAAGTCCTTTCAGCTCTGAAGAACATTCATACCTATAAATACAAAATCTCTGCCAGTGCGAAGGACACTGGCACACACACACAAAGACATATACACAGAGACAGAAACACCTATACATATACACAGACACACATATACATAGACAAATACACAGGCACACAGACACACACAGAGACAGAGACACATACACGTAGGCAGTCAGACAGACATAGAGACACAGACACATATACACAGACAGACACAGACACATAGATATACATACAGATACACACAGACATGTACAAAGACAGAGAGGAGACACACAGACATGCACACAGATACAGACACATACAGACAGACACACAGACACACACAGACAGATACACAGAACACACACACACACACACACACACACACACACACACACACACACTACTACTAAATTAAACACTGGAGACCTGAATTCCATTGAACACATTTTATAATGACTTGAAATGAAGCCAGAGTCCAACTGGCTGCTGGAAGGAAGGACAAGTGCCTGACTTGTGTGTGTGCGCAGAAACACAGAGTGTAGGTGCTACCTGTGAGGTGAGCAGGGTGAGAAGGGAGATAGGTTTGTGTCAGGCACCTGCTCCAGATGTGGCTCTTAGCCTTGGAGGAGTTTACTCTTCCTTTGGGATTTAAACATATCAAACTTGGGACCTTCAGCTCCGCCTGGGTTTTAACAGTATTTTATTTTAGCAGAGTTTTTTTTTTTAATCCTTTTAAATAACAGAAAAACATGCTCTTTAAAATAAAGGAAGGCTAGGAGCCTGCCGTTGTTGAGTGCTGGGTGCTGGTGGGAACAAAATGTGGAAGGCATTTAACTTGCTGTATTAGTTTTCATCAAAGATCCATAGCTCACACACAACAGCTTCTTTGCATTAAAATCTGTGACTGTAAAATTTCAGAGGGAAACACTGATCTTCCCTTTGCATGTTAACCCTTCCCCTGTGTGTGGAGACTGAACCCCCGGGTCTAGTCCTGCTCTGTTCTAGCGTTCATTTCTCCCACCAATCAAAGCAGGGTTCCAAGCCTCTGGGCTGTAACTCTAAAGGGTCTCCCAACACCCATCCGGGCAGACTTGGAGTGGTCAGACTGGGAGGGTACTTGACGTCCCCAAGAGCAAAACCGTGTCTCTCCAGACATCTCCCTGTCTCAGGGAACCTCCAGGCCTGAAGCCATACCTGGATAAGTCTTATCCCAGATGGAGCCCCCACAAGTGGGCACCGAGCTGAACTTTTAGTAAAATGATCCTTGGTAAATGCGTTTGTCTGACCTCTTTTCTTAAAAATGCGGTAAAAGACAACGTATCATAAAACTTACCGTTTTAACACTTTAGAGTACACAGTTCAGAATATTACAGTCATCATCACCAGCCGTCTCAAACAGAAACTCTGCTATCATTAGAAGCCATTCTCCCATTTCCTGTGCCCAGAACCCAGTTCTCGTTAGGTGTATGAATGGTGCTACTTTGGGTTGCTTACACAGTAGACAGTGGGATTCTGCATTACTTGCCTTTTTGTGGCTGGGCTTTGTTCTTTCACTTCTCCTAATGTCCCCACGCTAGACCATGCTATGGCATATATCTTTCCTTTTTAAGGTTGGATAACATTCCACCATGTGGTTATACCACATGTATTTTTCAGGCTTGCATATGACTTTTGACCGTGGGCAAACAGTGCTGCCGCTACAGGCATAGGGACATGAACGTGCGTCCTACGTGGTACTGCTTGTGTTTTAGACTGCACAACTGGAGGGCCATTGTCAGGTCACATGATAGTTCTTGTCCACTTTCTGAAGATTGTGATGGTGAAAGTTGACTCGGGAGTCTTGGGATCAGCTACGCAAACCGTTGCGTGGGGATCTTTGCGCAGTGGTAGCGGGCCCTTTAGGGGTGAAGGGGGACTCAAGAAGTCTCAAGGACTTTGCTACCCATCATGAGAATGCTTGTTCAGATCCATGCTGGTGCACACCCAGGTACAACAGGATTCATTCCTGTTTAGTTTGAATTTTCTAGAACATGAGATGCCAGGAGAGTCCTCTGACGGAGCTCCTATAGAGGTCGTTCGGCACTCTATGGAGAGATGACAAATCGCAAAGTTACAGAGACCTGCCCCGGATGCCCAAGTCCTGAATCAGCTCCTTTTCTCTCAAGCTGGACCATGGGCGGGCTTCAAGTGGAAGGGTCTGATGGGGGCACAGATACTGTCCTCGGGTCCTAAGGTAAGTTTGAACCTAACTGGCCAATGACGAGGCTGAGACTTGGATCTGCACTCTGGGACTGGGGAGTATGCACCCTTCTGCTGCAGTAATGTAGGAGCCAGAATTCAGTTTCACCTGGACTCAGTTGTTTCATGTGGAACTTCAAAAGCCCTCCTCACAGGGCAGCTTCGAGGACCAACAGGGTTGTTTGTGCAGTGTTTGCCCGGCTTGACATAAATGCGCGTTGGCTAGATTCCATGCACAGTCTTGGGATGTGGGAACAGTAGCAAACAGTGTCTCCAGCATGGTGTGCTATAGCGAGACCACATTACCTTATAGGAGGCATCAGGAGTCTCAGCGGGCCATACAAGGTTTCATGGTGAAATTCCAGTGTCCATGGGGCTCTCACTCCAAAGTGTTTGTCTTCTCAGAGTCTCACGGATCAGCTGCCAGACTCCAGCTGCTGGGAGGTCGCTTCTGAAAGATCTGAGGCTTGTCCAGCCATCGCTCTCCGGGCACGCCCCGGCCCATTCCAGGAGGGTGGGCAGTGTCTGGCAGGAGGAGGCTGGTGGAGGCTGCCTGTGCTGCACTGTCTTGGGGCTGACGCCATGGCTGGGCCGCCACTGTCTCTGCCCAGTTTCCTGCGTCTGGATGGGTCTGAGGTTGCAAGTGGTTTCCTGTTTCCCTGTATCTCAGGACTGGCCTAATTGGAAAGACATGTTAGACTGATGTGTCCAGCATGCTGGAGAGGGAAAGGAGGAGGAAGGGAGGAGGAGGAGAAAGAGGAGGAGGTGAAAGGGAAGGAGAGGGAGGAGGAAGACAAAGAGGAGGAGGAGGAGGAGGACGAGGAGGAGGAGGAGGAGGAGGAGGAGGAGGAGGAGGGAGGGAGGGAGAAGGGAAGAAGATCAGTTTGCTCAGCTTATGTCTGTAGCAGAGGCTGGAATGATGGAGACCAGAGATCCCACAGAGTAGGGAGCTGGCAGGTGACTTTCCAGGGGCATCTGTGGATCATACAACCCACAGCGTTTGGTACAAAGAGGTTTGAGGAGGATGCGGTTTGCTCTCTGGGCTCTCCTGCTGGCAGGGCAGCTGCTGCAGCCAGGAAAACCTTTCTTTACCATCAGGTGGGCGTGGCTCTGCTCCATCAACATGGGAACTCATAATGGCCACTAGCTTTGTGACTGTGGCTTTGAAAGTCTGGGCACAAAGCTGCAAATGAGAAATCCATGGTCCTTGGTTACACTCGAGGTGCTCTGATTTGGTCAAGAAATCTCCAGGCATGTAGTCTCCTGCTGCCAAATTGGACACTGGGTGGAGATGAATCCCTTCGCTCCATCCCTGTCCAGCTCCTCCAAAAGCCTAGAGCTTCAGGCTCCTGTTATTCAGAATGGCCAGCGAAGCACTGCCTGGTGACACAGATGTGACCTGTGAACCCGAGCCCTCTTGGAGTCACAGCTGTCTTTCTGAGCATCCCTTCCATAGGCCTGTGCAGCTGCCTGCCCCTGCCCCTGTCCCTTCCCCAGGGTGTAAGGGGGGGAAAGGCAGCCGTGGAAGGCTCAGTTTCCTGCTGTTAGGTGGCCTCCCACATGCCTGGAAAGACAGGGCCACCGCAAACAGCATTCCACTCCCTGGCCTGTGGCAGCTGGCCACAGGGACATGAGCCGGGCTAGACATGTGTTGGCATGTGGCTTGATCTCCCCGCTGGGCTCTGGAAGAGGGACATCCCTTGTCTTAAATTGCTTGTTCCCTGACTGTAAGGTTCCAAGCACAGGCAAAATCCAGCCCTGGGTTGCTGATGGCTGTTGTTCAGATCACAGCTGTTGGCTTCTGCCCACAACCAGCGTGATCTACCATCTAGCTAGGAGGCTCCAGGATCCCCCACATCAGGGATGGAAGTGTGCCAACAGGGCTCTCCCACTGGCTTCAGGCACAGTGGAGAAGTAGGGGGCTGTTCTCATGTGAACTCTGACAGTGGAGAAGGCTGACTCTCTTCTCCAACCGGAGTGTCTCCTTGGTGACAGTGGGATTGGCATGTGCTGTGTGTGAACGTGCATGTGTGCCCACACTTGTGCATGTGGTAATGGAGAAGGGACTGAGAAGAGGACCTAGCTCATGGTAGGTTCCTGAAAAATGAGCCCATGCACTCCTTTCAAAAATACTTATTACATTATTTATTTACTTAGTGTGTGTGTATGTGTGTGTGTCTGTGTGTGCATGCATGTGTGCTTGTGCATGTCACAGCATACTTGTGAAAGTCAGAAGACAACTTGCAGGTGTCATTTCTCTCCTCCCACCATATGGGTCCCAGGGATTAAAAGTTAGGCTTGGCTACAAGTGCCCTTAGCTGCTGAGCCACCTCACTGGCCTCATATTCACTGTTTCCTTTCTCTCCTCTAGTGAGTCATTAAATGCACTCCAACCTCTTTTCAGAAAATAACTGTTGAGCACCTACTGTGTGCCGGATGCCACATCGAGTCACAGGAATGTGACTGAATGTGCTCAGACACGTCCCTTTTGCAGTCCGAAGTGGAACCCCGATAGACAAACAGATGTCCCCAGATGGCCCAGGCCTTGGCAGGGCAAGTACAGAGAGGGTGGAGAGAGTTCTACCTCTTTGAATTGTTTAGTGAGGTATTCATCAAAAGCCTCCAATGTTCCAGACCATCTCTCCTGGCACTTGGTGTCCTGGTGTGACTGAGGCATGCACCGAGTGTTCAAGAGGTTCACAGGTACACGAGTAGATAGTCCCAGTACAGCGCAGACACCGGGGCAGAAAGGGACTTTGTAAGTCAGTGCCCTGCAGGGGGTTCCCACACCTCCACCTTGGACACGGACATTGGCTCCGTTACCCAGGCTCTAATTGAAATGCTCCCAATGTCGTCACTGCTAGCAATTGCTCTTTTGTCAAGAATGAGGTCCTGCGAGGGGTTCAGGTGTACCCCAGTTGCATGAGATCACATGACCTGGAGAGCTGGGCAAGAAGTGTTTTACTGAAAGAACTAGAGAAGGAGGTGAAGTGACTTGTCCTAGGTCACACAGTCAGTGTTTCATGGAGTAGGTTCTAAACTTAGACCCGTCTGCGCCCAAGTTTCCCCCGATTCTGCTGTGGCTGCTGTCATCACCGCGAGCCGCCATCCCACGTGGGATGCGTTAACAGCCAATGGCTGACTCTCACCTAGGACAGATAGTGAGTATCGACGGAACGGCCACAGATCACTGCTCCACTGAGAAAGGTTACTGAGTAGGAGGCTGCTCAGTCATTGGCCACTACATCATGTCCGAAGTAGAAGGTGCCAGAATCACCCTACCCCGAGGAGGTTATTTTCCTGACCATATTTGGTGGAAATCTCCTTGCTCTATTTATCTAATTGATCCCAGGGCTGGGCAGTGCTGAGCCAAAGCAAGACATTTGCTGACTCTGTTCCATTCTATTTTTTGAGTTGAGATTCACAGGAAAGCAAAGCCACATTCTTTTTCAGCCAAGAGGGGATGCTGGGGAAAGGCATTTGAACAATGGATTGTCTCCTTGGCCACCAGACTGGGCACAGTCATATTTGGTTATGTATGGGGGCAGGAAATAATTATTTATTGGTACATTTATGTTCAGGGCTCCGGATAACAGGCCACCGAGTCCAAATATGGTCTGGAGAAAACTTTGGTTCCATTATATACTGTCTTCCTCTCCTGGCCCTGATTCTTCTAGCTGTTGTAATTGACCTTTAAATAAGTGGGGCTCTGTTCCAATGAATAAGCTGCATGGGGCACATAGATGCACGTGCGTGCCTGCGTGCCTGCATGCCTATGGCTCTCTGTGGTGTTCTAGAGGAACACTGGAATGGGCTGAGCACTCTACAGAGAATCATCTGTGGGTACCCTGGGGATCCTTGAGACTTGAGAGTCAAAGCTGAGATGGGATGGTTTCATGAGCTCCTAGGTCTGGGGTAGCGTTCATAAAGGCTTTCTATCTCTCCAAGACTCATATCCTTATCTAGACAATGAGCATAAGGGTTGTCCCTCACAGGGAGGCTGTGAGGGTAGAGGGAGCCTGAGCCTATGCTTCCTGCTACCTCCATGCTTATAGGCATCTGGACTGGGTTGGGTAGTGACCCTCAGGTTCACGCCTCTCGTAGGACCTCAGCACCTATTCGGAAATGGGATCATCCCAGGGGTAGCCAGTTAGCAGTCACACTAGGTAACTAGTTATGCTGAACGAGAATGAAGTCTTCATCCCACAGGATTGTGTGTTTGTAAGCAGTGTCCTGAAACAGACAGGTAAAGCCATGGGGGAAGATGGCAGAGACAGATGACACAAGATAACATAGCGACAGAGAGTGGGATCAAAACCATGAACTAGGAAGAGGAAATGAAGACTCTCCCTGTCTCAGAGGGAGCGCAACCCTGCCGATACCTTGACTTCAGATATCCCAAACCCAGAGTCAGTGTGCGGGGGACTGTCATGGCCACCCGAGGAAACAAGTCCACCGCTGTGAGCATTTCATGAAGTGCCCAGCACAGAGCTTGAGACAAGGAGGCCCGGCGTGTATTGTGAGTTTTCCAGATGGCTCAGGACATGACTAGGCACTGTGGGATATCCTGATAATAAGGAAAGCAGCACAAGGGAAGAAGGATTTGTTTTGACCCCAGTTTCAGCGACCAGTCTACCACGTCGGGGAGAGGGTGACTCTACGTAGGAGCCGGAGGCAGCCGGTCACACTGCGTCTGTGTGTAGGGAGCAGAGGGCAAGGATGCTGGAGCTTCATTGGCTTTTTATGAAGTCTGGGACCCCCAGCCCAGAGATTGGTGCTCTCCATTTTTAAGATGGGTCCTCCCAGCTCCAGCAGATTAAGGAAGATAACCCCTCACAGGTGTGCCCGGAGGCTTGTTTCTTGGGTACTGGTCAGATTTTTGTCAACTTGACACAAGTTAGAGTCATCAGGGAAATGGGAGCTTTAATGGAGAAAATGCTCCCATCAGATTGGCCTGTCAGTAGGCCAGTCAGTAGGGTATTTTCTTGATTAATGATTGTTATGGTAGGGCCTAGCTCACTGTGGGCGGTGCCACCCCTGGGCAGGTGGTCCTGGGTTGTATAAGAAGGCAGGCTTAGTGAGCCATGGGAAGCAAGCCAGTAAGAGGCACTCCTCCACAGTCCTCAGCTTCAGTTCCTGCCTCCAGGTTTCTGTCTTGGCTTCCCTAGATGGTGGACTGGGATGTGTATGACGGATTAACTCTTTCCTTCACAGGTTGCTTTTGATCACGGTGTTTACCACAGGAAGAGAAAGCAGTGTCGGACAGCAGGAAGCTCCGGGTGCCGTCAATCTGGCAGTCAGTGTTAACCATCAGGGCAGAACGACGGTGAAGGCAGACACTTTACCTCAAGGGGCCCAGGCAGGTGGTAAGAACCCCTTCTCCCTCCTCGTGTCTTTTCAGCACTAGACAAGCAGGTCGGCAAACATATTTCAATCTCCCTTGCACATATCCCCGTAACCTTCCCACCCAGCTACTTGTTTATTTTACTCCAGCATACGCTGGTCCTACTCACATCAATTCCGCAGCGCATCTCCCGTGATTAGACTTCTCAAGCTCCCAGAGACGTGCGAGGTTCCGTGCCTTTCTCAGGAGACATGTTGCCATCAAAGAGCAGAGTGGGCAAATGTGATTTATGTAGGCATACTTCATGCTTATAAAGGCCAACGCCGTTTCTCTGGGTCCCCGAAAACACTTAGGGCTGACAGGGCCTAAATAAACCAGTTTATTTACTGCCCTTGTTACCTGTTTAAGACTTGCCGTTATGTTAAGTAACACAGTGCCTAGGCTAATAAATTTATAGCATGCCTGTTTGTTTTCTGGAAGAATTTATTGCTGTAGTAATAATTGATAGAGGGAGAAGGCTGATAAAAGACTGAGTTGCCTGGAGACTCCACGAGCTCCTTGTCACCCATTGGAGCACCAGAGGCCAGCCTTGGATGGACGAAGCAGGAACTTGTGTAGTTTGCTAGAGAGAGATTCCCCTTGATGCCGATTTGTGGGAGTTATAGGCTCGTAGAGCAATTGATTGAGTTGATTGCAAACTGCCCTCCATGCCAGACCGACTCCTAGGGACTTTTGCGGTGCTTGAGTCAGCCAGAAGGGCAGACGTGTAATGATATCAACGTAAGTAGGCTGGTTTTTGTTTTGATTTGTTTATATTTTACCTTTACCACACTGTGAGCAAAAGGAAACCAAAGAACAATTGGTCTTTAGATGAGTGCTTTTCAACAAGCGAGACAAAATTTATGAGAAACTGAAAACCTTTTGGAACAAGAAAAGGCGTTTCAAGCCTAAGCGTTATCCATTTGACTTTAAAATGGATTCATTTATTTTTACTTTTTATGTGTATGAGTGTTTTGACTCATGTATGTCTGTGCTTGGTGCCAGAAGGGGGCATCGTATCCCTGGAACTGGAGTTACACAGGGTTATGAGCCGCCATGTGGGTGCTGGGAACTGAATCTGGGTCCTCGGGAAGAGCAGCAGTAAGCGCTCTTAACCACCGCGCCGTCTCTCCAGCCTCTATTTGACTTTTACCGTGAAAGAGAAAAATCAGTTCACTTGTCTTTCTCTTATTCCCTTCTCCAGTGCTTGGGTTTGTTGATTATGTAGTTTTGAATTTTATCGTATGTAAATTTTACAGTTTATACTCTTTGCATTTCTGGGTCCTTTTCTTGTGTGTGTGTGTGTGTGTGTGTGTGTATGTGTGTATGTGTGTGTGTGTATGTGTGTGTGTATGTGTGTGTGTGTGTATGTGTGTGTATGTGTGTGTGTGTATGTGTGTGTGTATGTGTGTGTGTGTGTATGTGTGTGTGTGTATGTGTGTGTGTATGTGTGTGTGTGTATGTGTGTGTGTGTGTATGTGTGTGTGTGTGTATGTGTGTGTGTGTATGTGTGTGTGTGTGTATGTGTGTGTGTATGTGTGTATGTGTGTGTGTATGTGTGTATGTGTATGTGTGTGTGTGTATGTGTGTATGTGTGTGTGTGTGTATGTGTGTGTGTGTATGTGTGTATGTGTGTGTGTGTGTATGCGTGTGTATGCGTGTGTGTATGCGTGTGTATGCCTGTGTGTGTGTGTATGTGTGTGTGTGTGTGTGTGTGTATGAGTGTGTATGTGTGTGTGTGTATGTGTGTGTATGCGTGTGTATGCGTGTGTGTATGCGTGTGTATGCCTGTGTGTGTGTGTGTATGTGTGTGTGTGTATGTGTGTATGTGTGTGTATGCGTGTGTGTGTGTGTGTATGAGTGTGTATGTGTGTGTGTGTGTGTGTGCATGTGTGTGTGTGTGTGCGCATGTGCGCATGTGTCCGCAGGTGCTGGGTACCTTCTGGTCTTTTTGAGACAAGGTCCCTCCCGCTGGCTAAGAGCTCACTGAGTGGGGAGGCTGGCTGGTGTGTCTGTATCCTCAATGCTAGGGTTGAAAATACCTGCCCTGATGCTGGCATTTATGTGGGTCCTGGAAACTGAACTCAGGTCTTTGAGTGTCCTCTCTCGTCTTTGAGTGTCCCCTCTCATCCCCCCTCCATGTTTTCTCAAGTCACGCTTTTTAACAGACAGGTAACCTCACTTCTGTATTTGAGGACAGCGTCTCTGTTCTTGCGATGCTTACTCTATCTCTCTCTATCTCTATCTCTCGCTCTCTATCTCTCTATCTCTCGCTCTCTATCTCTATCTCTCGCTCTCTATCTCTCACTCTCTATCTCTCTCTCGCTCTCTCTCTCTTGCTCTCTCTCTCTCTATCTATCTATTGTGGAGAAGTGCATGCCAAGGAATGCATCAGCGTACACACGGTGGTCTTGCAGGGATTGGAACTCACACCCTCAGGCTCAGATGCAAGCGTCTTTACCCACTGAGCCAGCATGGTGGCTGTTGCTCCTCTTCTGTAGCTAGTCTTAAGTACTTTTCCTCCCTCCCTCTTTGATGGCCAGTCATCTCACAAGGCCTTTATACTGATATTTTCTCCTTTCCTTGTGAGATAAAATTTATCTCCTCTGTCGATTTTTACCCCATTGTCTCAGAAATGTTCCTTTCAAGATGCCATTGAGTATCCCCTTAGGAGCTGCAATGACGCACGTGTCAATTCTAGTTTAGTTTTTAAAAATATCAGTAATCTTTGGTATGAGCATTTTTCATCTATTTTATTTTCCATTTGGCTTATGTGATTTCTTCATGTTTATTCTCCTGGAGGTTTTGTTCTTAATTGTTCCCTGGGCCCTGAAATGGCGTTCACCTCTGCTGTCGCTTCCCCTCTCCTATCTTCCCTAATTCACCGGCACGTTTTCACATCTGATGAGGTTTTCCTTTGATGGCTATGACTTCCTTGAATCTACCAATGCAGGAAAACGGTCTCCTCAAAGCCGTCTGCAGTGTTCTCGGTACCCCTTTGCATCAGCATGCGAGATTTCCCCCGCAGAGTATGTGTCCTCACATGACCCTTGCTTATATCTCCTTCCCATTCTCTGCTCTTGCTGTTACTAGTTGTTTTCCATTGCTATAATCATTCCCGTCTGCCCATAGACAAATGGTGTGGATGAAGGGAGAGTGAGCTGTGACAGACAGAAGCCAAACTAACTCTTCACTCTTCTTTAAAACAATGATTATAGCCTCTAGCCTGTGGGGTGGCCCGTCTCTGTTCTTACTGCTTGGGCTGTCGCTGTACCAATGGCAAGGTCTGTGCTCCGAGGCATCCTGCCTTCTCCCATGTTGGGAACTCACCTGACCTCTGCCAGCATTTGTCACCCCAGAGACCATGAAGTGGTTAGTCCAGCAGTCTGAGATTCCACGGTATCATCCATATTCTCTTATGTATTCCTAAAGAGACATTATTAAAGAGACATTACTCACCATCTTGTGTGTTATACAACACCCTGGGAGATACATGTGTGTGTGTGTATATACATATACATGTACATGTACTAGTAACATGTACATGTATATGTATGTATATATGTATATACACACATATATATCTATACACATATATATGAATATATTCATATATACATATATATGTATGTATATATGTGTGTCTACATTCATATATGTGTACATATACATATGTATATACATTTTAAATATTTTTAAAACTTATTTTAAAATTTTTATCTATATGTACTGTATTTACATCAGTCATACTCCCTCTCCTCCACTCACCCTGTGTATTCCTCTCCAACTCCCTTTCAAAGGTACGGCTTCTTTTTCCTTAATTATTATTGTTATACACACACACACACACACACACACACACACACACACCTGCCAAGTTCTCTTAGTGTTGCGTGTGTGTGTGTGTGTGTGTGTGTGTGTTTAGAGCTGACCACTTGGTATTGGTATTGCATAACCAATTAAGGTGCTCATCCCCAGAGAAGACTGGTTCCCTCTCGGAAGTCATTAATTGCCTATAGCTCTTCACCTACGTGTGAGTTCCCATGAGATTTCCAAGACTTCCCTCATCTGTATTAGCATGTTAACCGGTGTGCTCATGTTTAAGTAGCTAAGTCTTGTTTAAGCAGCCATGTTGCTGAGATTTCATTTTCCCTGTCCACGTCTAGAAGACAGTGCCTCCACAGTAGACTTCCTGATGCCCTGGCTCTAACAATCTTTCCACCCCCTCCTCTGTACTTTTCCTTGAGTCTTAGATGTAGGGGTAGCATTATATATGCATTCACTGGGGCTGGGCACCCCATAGCACCTTGGAATCTTAATCAAAGAACTGAGTGGACATTGACACTTCATGGACAACACACGCTGCTCGAGACCCGAGCTGGTTGTTTCAGTAGCATTTTCTGCCACCCAAGTTTAAACCAGGTGATGTTTGGCAAGCGTGATTTGTGTTTGAAGAGGAGGTATGGGACATCTCCTTTTTTCTCCCTCTCCTTTTTCTTAATATGGTAAGGTAGAAGAGTTGACAGTAGTAAAAGAAAAAAAAGGAAAAAGAAAGAAAGAAAGAAAAGGAGAAGAAAAAGAAAACAGATTGTATCCTGTCTTCAAGTCCTCAGTCTCGGGGCTGTCGGGTTGAGAGATAAGCAGCCCCACCCTGTGCTTCTGTTTTAATTGATAAAGTGTTGACAATTGGGCCTGCAACTAAAATCCAAGGATTGCGGAGTCTCTATTGAAGTGTAGTCCATGTGAGTTTGCCAAGAGGGATGTCTGCACTCAGGGACAGCGTTCTGTGGCTGATTGCTCACTGTGGTCCAGGGCCTTGGCGAGTGCTCTGTGCGTTCCAGTTCCAATCCAACAACACCCGAAAGGGTAGGCTCCTTCACCCCATGTTCACAAAGAGAAAAGAGAAGACTGAGAACCTGAAAATGCAGTGGGCGAATCTGGGTCCATTCCTTTCATCTCTGTACGCTGTGGGCAGGGTCTGAAAAGAAGCGAGTTAGTGGAAATCTCCCAGTCACTCTCCCCCAGCCACACCCTCTCCTTTGCATCTCTTCCTTCCCTGTGTATACGGCGTGCTGAGACAGGGTCTCACTCTGTAGCCCAGGCTGGCCTGGCCTTGACCTGGAGATTGTCCTGGGATCTCAAGTGCACACCACCACGCCCAGCGTTCAAGCTCTGTATTCATGACAACAGGTGACTTCTTTCAATGTCAGTTCCTTCTGCTGGCTTCTGTTTTCTTGAGTCCCTTTTTATCAACATCTGCCCATTAGGCAGTTTCTGATGGGAATCCTTAAGAGATCCTTAGATGAGAAAGGGATAGTGTGTGTGTGTGTGTATGTGTGTGTGTGTGTGTGTGTATATGTGTGTGTGTGCCTGTGTGTGTATGTGTGTGTGTGTCTTTGTGTGTGTGTGTATGTTGTGTGTATGTGTGTGTATGTGTGTGTGTCTTTGTGTGTGTGTGTGTGTGTAGTGTGTGTGCATGTGTGTGTGTGTGTCTTTGTGTATGTGTGTGTGTCTGTGTGTGTGTGTGTATGTGTGTGTGTGTGTCTGTGTGTTTGTGTAGTGTGTGTAGTGTGTGTGTAGTGTGTGTGTGCGCGCGCGTGTGTATGTGTGTGTGTGTGTGCATGTGCACATACAAGCATTTAGTCTCTCCCTATAGTAGGTGCTCTTCTCATCGATATGACGAAATACCAGATACAAGCAAGTTAAGGAGGAAGAGGTTTGTTTTGACTCAGTGTCTGAGAGTGAAGGGCATCACAGCAAGGAAGCATGGCGGCAGGCAGCTGGTCTCATCGCAACCCCGTTAGACAGGGATGGCTGCTGGTGCACAGCTTGCTTTCTCCCTTCATTCAGTCCAGGACCGACGTCCACAGAATGGTGCTGCCCGTGGTCAGGATGGGTCTTTGCACTTTAGCCTAATCTAGATAGTGGCTCACAGGTGCAGCCAGACGTTTATTTCCTAGGTGATTCTGGATCCTGTCCAGTCGACAGTCGGTGTTAACCGTCCCAGTCCCCCAGGCAACATGTTCTAGGCCAAAGAGAAGCAAGTTCCGTTGTTCTGTGAATTTGCTCAGAGCTTTCGACTCATAGAGCAGCAACAACTGAAGTTGTGAGGGGTAGGAGAGCGGAGAACCCAGACCTTCCCTTGCTCTTCAATTAATTGTTCCTCCTTCCTCACATCGTCCTGACCTGGGCTTGCTTTGGGCGAAGGGACAATCTGGCAGCTGGCCAGGAGACCCACAGGAGCTGGCTGCCTCGGTCCTCTATGGCTCTTCGTTTGTCGGGGCGTCTCTGGTATCTGCAGTGGTTGTCTCTGCTTGTCTGGGGCCTGGCACTGTGGTGAGGTTGTTGTTATACAACCCTTGAGTCCTCTGTTTGGTGCAAAGATTCTTTGAAGGCGATTCTAATTTTCAAATGGAAGTAGAATGACTCTTTCCAAGGGACGCTCACCGTCATTCTCACGGGTGATTGACAGCTTCCACTATGGGAAATAACAACACACCATTAAGAGAAGTTGCTTAGACTACACAGGTAGTGGCACAGGACCACTTACAAAAGCTTGATTTCATCATTCTGAAATTGTGTTTTCGACTGGGCCCTCCCCCGCCCCGCTACTCTGTGGATGCCCTGGTCCCTGTATTTACCACTTTCCCCTGAAATCATCCGAGCCGTTCTGTCTCTCTAAGGTTTTCTTAGGGCTTCTCACTCTTAGTCTCCAGTTCAGAGAACGGTGAAAACCAAATTGCCTAGAGATTGTTTCTGGCAGAAAACATGAGAAAGCTGATGTTTACAGACCACCAAATCATGAAATGCTGCTGTTTACGGAAAAGTCTTTGAAAGTCATCCTCATGATTAAAGAGCGGTAACAGAGGGAACCTGTATTCTGGGTGACCCCTGAGCCTGGGCAGACACAACCTCACACAGGGCTTCACCATAACTTGCAGGGTTCTAGTCAGGAAGCAATTCTCTGGGAGGCCAAGTTCATGGTCAGCAGTTACAGACATCAGGGGGCTGCTTTCTCATCTAAACCTTGGCTTTGTAATTTCTCTCTCCCATGACAGGGCAAATAAACCAGATCCCTTGGATGTTTCGGGAGTCATTCTCTGACGGTGTGTGGATGGGAAACTGAGTGGCAACAGAAGCCAGAAGATCCCTACAATGAGGATAAAAGCAGACCCCTTGCTCTCCAAAGACCCCCCCTACCCCGCGCCTTGGCAGCCTCAGGCACCTTCTTTCTGAAGTTGTGCATCCCTCCTGGGCATCTGACCTTCACATTTATCCCAGCACACAGTGGGGCTGGAAGGGAAGAAATGGTTGTGATTCTTGGGGTTAAAAGGGTATCCAGAGAGCAAATGATCTAGCCTCTTTGTTTGGTGTGTGGGGAGATTGGTATAGAGGAAAGAGGGTGGTGTCTCCACAGTTCCTTCTTGGGCTGCCTTGGTGTGAGCATGGTGCCTGTTCTCTTGAGACCCTGATACTTGGGACTCAGAGTCAACCCCAAAGATTGATTTCTGCTGGAGTTTGGGTGACCGTGTTTCATCTTTGCTGTGGAACCCACTCTTGCATTTTAACTTTGATGAGAGGTCCCTGCAAGACTTGTGATTTTTTTTTTACTGGCCAGGATATATGCTACATAGGCTACACCTGAAACTCTAGCTCCTTCTGTGTGTGCAATGATGAGTCCTGTCCCATGTTGGACCCATCTTCCTTTCCCACCCCATGAACCTTAGTCTGTGTTCAGGAATCAGGCACATCCAGCTATAACAGACATCTATCAGTGCCCCGCCCCCCCAGGCAGATCAGTGCCTCATCTGGAGCTTGGAGTTAAGTATCTCGGCTCTTATGCCCTTTGCATTATTCCAAGGAGCCAAGTGCATTAGGGAAAAAAATCAAACTAAGAAATTAACACAAAGAAACCTTGAACACAAATGTGCCAGCCTACAATCAGAAGGGAAGAATCAAAAGCCGAGTGGAGGCTCCGACTTCTTTAACTTGTGTGGGTACGAGGGGTGGGGGAGTGTCCCTGGGAACCTCTGGCAGCCTTGCAGGGAGTAGGTGACTGGTGATGATGTGCCTCAGATTGAACTTGGCATTCACGGGAGTGATGGCGGTGTTGTAGGAGATCAGGTGGCACTTCCAGTTTGTGTGCAGGAATCTAATTACTGACCTGACACCC